>CAUYSK010122854.1:0-74124 GCA_963575035.1 Avahi laniger | reverse complement strand
GGGCATGGTGGCGCATGCCTGTAGTCCCAGCTACTTGGGAGGCTGAGGCAGTAGGATTGCTTGAGACCAGGAGTTTGAGGTTGCTGTGAGCTAGGCTGACGCCACGGCACTCGCTCCAGGCAAGAGAGTGAGACTCTGTCTCAAAAAAAAAAAAAAAAAAAAGTCGGGTCATTTAAACAAAACTCCCAAATGAGTTATCCTTCCATGGGCAACAGAAAAAACATCTTAAAAATAAGTTTTACCACTACACCTTTCCAAGTGGTAGAAGTTAAGAGCCCAAACTTTGACATTATGAAGACCTGGGATTAAATTTCAAATCTCCTACTTGTTAGCTATACAAATTTATTCATTCGCTAGGCCTCAGTTTCGTTACCAATAATATGGGGACAATAGCTATCCGTTGGGGTCTTCTGAGGATTTAAGAGACAATTGCAATGTGTTTACCATATAGCAAGTGCTCAATGAATGATACCCGAGCACCTTAGCATGTTTAAAACGGGGCAAGCCAATGTGAGTATTATGGGGGTATAGACATTATGTAAGTCACCACCTCTCTTGAAGAGTTCCTTTGTAAATCCTATTGAAACAGATGACTTTCCATGGCCATTAGTCATTCTTCTTGGTTTTCGGTTTAAAGACAATAGCATTGCCACAGTGAGATTTCCTGTGTCCATAATCCCATTGCTATGTATATGAAAATCCCACAAAAATAAAAACTATATAAATCCCCCCAAAATAAAAACTATATATCAGTTTTTAAAAGCATATGAAGAAATGTGAGCAAAAGTAATCTTTAACAGATTAAAACTTCTTGATAACTGAAATTTACAGAAATACCCTAAGTATTAAGCCATTTTGCCAGTCATATTCATAGATATTTGAAAGAACCATCTGTCTTGATTATTGTAATACCAATCTCCACCATGCACAGTGTATAAAGACAAAGGCAGCCAGTACCCTGAGTAAAGAACAGGGCATTTCACCAAAACCATCATTGGATCCAAAAGCAAAATACTTTTTTCTAACAGGCTTGCCAGGATGTCGGGTAAGAGGAGGGGAAAGGTAAACCTACACCACTGTACCAGGCCTGGAGACAGGGACTAATTTTAATAAATCAGAATGGAACATGAAAATGTCAACTTAATCAAGCATTTAAATTTTATTAATCAAGCCTAATTTTTATGAGTGCAAATAATCACTGAAGCTGGACAAATTTGTTCTCGATTGCATCAGAAACATAATTTTAATATTTAATGGACTGATGAATTTAAATGGAGAATTATCTTTATGAAACATGCTCTTCATAATTTGCCATTAAATGAGAAATAAAAAAAATCAACATAAATCTTACATAAAGGTTATTTAACTAAATGTTGGTACTATAAATATTATAAATGCATTATACACTAATTTAGCAATCACACAGTACACTACATAAAGCAGAAATGATAAGTAGACCAGGCAGGCTTTTCCTAGAATATAGAGCTCTGTGTTATATTGCGGGAAGCTCATGATATAATGGTTTGGAGGTTTTGTGTGAGGTTTCGTGAACATTCTTTTCATTCAGGCTTTTATGCTACAATTCGCCATTCACCACAGACATTCTTTTCAGTTCAAATGTAGGTCTAAACCCACTAGGACTTTCTTTTGTGAGGTGATTATTCTTTATATAAAAAGATAAAAAACATTTTATCATTATTATTTATAGAAAAGGAATATAAGAAAAGAACTGGTTTGCTGACTATATGATTTTTTGACATTCAAAACATGCTCCATTTTTGAAGTTAAATTTTCTGACATGTTCTCAGGTGTTAAAATATTCCAGGTAAAAAAGAGAAGAAAAAGAGAACTCAAATTAGTGTCAGAATATTTTTCTCTGCAAATATACACCCATTCCACTCACCCTGTCCGTGACCCGCAACAAACAGATTGCTTAAAATAGGGAGTTGCTGTGAATTTTTATAAAATCAAACCTAACAGGTCGGTATGATCCAAAAGTTTGCTAACATTAATCTCCAAGTGAATATTTTGAAGTATTTTTTTTCAAATTCTATTCTTTAAAGATCTCTAATGTTTCCAAAGTGTAGTATTTTCCTATTATATACGTGTGCTAAAATATGCATTTATCTGAAAAAGAACTTGCCTGCTGCAGTTTTCATGTTTCCGAACGTATCTGATGGGGCTGGAGCAAAGAGTGTTTAGGAAAAGATGGCAGGACATGGTATTCTTAAGAAGGCCACAGCAGCTCCGTTTTCTTTCTTTACTGAAAATATTTTCAATAGATAATATGGACCTTTCATTAGATACTTAAACAAAAATTTCCAAGGTTGTTTACAAAGTTGGAAGCATTCAGAATTGTGCCTCTTTTGTTACAAAGCTGTGGTCCTGGAATGGAAATTTGGCTCTAAATATTGAGGCTTAAGTATATAATTTTCTTTTTTATTTGACCTCTGTTTGTTATTAATACATAAAAATAGGCCAAGAGAAGTGGCTGACGCCTGTAATCCCTGCACTTTGGGAGGCTGAGGTGAGAAAATTGCTTGAGGCCAGGAGTTCGAGGCTGCAGTGAACTGTGGTCACACCACTGCACTCCAATCTGGGCGATGGAGCGAGACTCTGTCTTGAAAAACTATTAATATATATGTGCATGTATGTATGTGTGTATATATATATTTTTTGCTTTGCCTCTAAAAATACATACGTGTATATATAAATATTTTGCTTTGAAAGCATTAAATTTTATAAAATAGATTAGTGGTGAGTCTAGCTATCTTTTAATTTTACTTGCAATGCACATTAAACAACTCAATTTTGGGGAGCCTTTTGTATACATTTTTTTAACCTGACAAATAATACAGTTTCAAGAAAGCATTATTATTTAAGAAACACATACTAGGTTAATAGTTGACCTATTTTTTCCTACTCAATTGAATTAATATGCAATGTCCTAAGGCACCAAGATTAGAATTTTCCTGCAAGCAAAAAGTACAATACATTGTAAAGCCTTTAGATGGAGACATAGTTCAAATAAATACTAGAATTCTGATCACAGTGCTTTGTGTAAGTGTAAGAATGAACATTTTAAAATACTGAGAAGAAAATATGAAATTTATTTAAGATGCTTGTACTAATTATAGAATTTGTATTATTGTTCAGCCTCTCTTAATGGAAGGGCTTTTCTACATATTAAGCTGACACTTAAGAAAATAAAAGGTTACATACTCTTGGCCAGTAAAGTAAATTTACTGTCTTTGTACCTTACAGCAAATCATATGATAAGAATGCTGTTGTTGATGATACAGAATACAGGCTTATATAATCAGTAGCATGCATCAAAAGTCATCTGATAGCCACATTAAAGCCACATTTCCTATTAAGAATCAGACTAAATTACAACATGACACTTTCTAGAATGAACCAAGGAAATGCATTCTGCAAGAAGAAATAATTGTGTTTGAGTGTCTCTGTAAAAATCAGGAAGTCTTTTAGCAGTGAGTACTAATGCTTTTTTTTTAGTCTGCCTTCTTTTGTATTGCAATATATTCAGCCTCACTGGCAAACCTATCGCACTAATTATTATTACATCTACTGGTTCAGTTATCTTGGTGACTACTGTAGCTGGAATACTCCAAGGTCAAATCCTTAATAGCGTGAATCAAACTAAGCAGCCATCATACATGCAGTTGCTTTAGAGATATACTGGATGAAACAGTATATCCCAGACCTGTTTGAGTCTTATTATTCTTACAAACATGGAGTAAATTAATGCAGTTTAATTGTGCCGTTTATTTTGCAAAAGTTCCTTCTCAAAAATCTTGTGAGAAGCAGTTGTCCTGTTGTAAAAATGTCTGCACAAACATTCCTCTAAAGATCTCATTGGCCACAAAATCTTCAGCCTGGCTTCTGGTACTTTCAAGTGATCCAAAATCATTTGAGTGGTTATATGCATCTTCCCAATCCACAGGTATTTCATAATTTCATATTATCCTACATATATGTGTGATAAATCCATTGGCATGCAAATGCATGTTCTGCTTGGTTTACACACAATGATATAAATGAACTCCAGACCATGTTGAAGAATACCACTCTCCCCAAATTCTTCCATATCTCTAGGGTGGAAATAGGCGTTGAGTTTGTCATATATCCAAATATACGCATCTGTACACATTTGGATGTTCTATGAATATGAAACTAAATGTGAAACTTCTTTCTTTTGTGTCAATTTTCTTTAACATTTTAACATCACAGTTGCACATCTGGACAGCAGTGGTTTCTTCTTTAAATGTGTTGCATTTTTCTAGACCATGTTTGAGGAAAGCAATTTGAATTGTACAACTGTTCATTCTGAACATAGTAAAACATCCATTTAATTCAAAGATTATTTCCAAGGAAAAGAAGTAAACATACTAAAGAAACTGGATTATGTCAGCATTGGCTTTCAAGAGGTTTAGGTTTCACAGTACTCGATACTTATCTCATAAGGTTAACATAACCAAGATTCTTTTTGTTTAGAGGGATTTAAATAAGTGGAAGATTTTCTTCCGATGATAATTATAATATGAAGCGTTCCAAGAATTATTCATGGGCTTTTTAACCCCTCTCCTCACTTTAAACATGCACCCTAAATTGATGTTTAAAAGCAATACTTAATATCCACTGTCTCATGATGATTTTAATGACGATGTTTACCTGAACTCACTTTTCCTCATCCTTTCATTGGTCTTCCTGTTACAGCATCCTTCTGGTCACCTCCCTTATATATCATTGTCTGGTGGAATAATTCTAAACATGCTGTCATATTTTTTATTCAGATAGCAACATTGTTATTAACATTTTCAGTCAAATAACATTTTATTTCCCTGCAAATCACAAAATGTGTTGGATTACAATTAAAAGTCTTATAATATTAAAAGAGCTCCTTCACAACCATATGAGATCTATAGAGTCTATAGATACACTTTTGTTTCATTTTTAAAATAGACAGCCAGATATTATATGTTAATAACAAATGTTCAGCAAAGATTGAATATGGATGAAGAAATATTATGCTTTTAAAAATAATGTTATTTGCTTATTCTTTGGCTGTAAAGTAGCTGGCATGCTGCATTTGGGGCTGTCTATGTGTGTTTTTTAAAATGTCATCTTTATTAGTATTACATTCAAGGAATAGTACCAAGAATCAGTTTCTTTCAAGACCTTCCTCCAGTGTGTGGCATATAAGTCTGTGACGAGCGACATTACAGAAGGTCATGTCACTTTTAACTGCTTGCATTACATCTTTCTGATTTCCCTAGTGCCCTTCCTTTGTTTGATTAATACTACTTGCTTTCAAACAAGGCATCAGAAAGCATAATTTGGAAGGAGAATTCTAGAGCCGATCTGAGATATTCCCCCTTAAGAAAAAAGAAAAAAGAGAAAAAATCCAACTTTGTAAATGTATCTTTTCTACCACCTGCATTTTTTGTCGCTTTTCATTTTTTTCCCTCTCAAGGAAATCCTACATCTATGTCTCTATTAAATTATTGCTAACAAATGTTTGGCCAACTGGACTTTGTATACTTGAAAACAAAACTATGTAGTGCTTATTTTGTTTTATTTGAAGAGGAGAGAGCTGGAAATTGAGACTAGGACTTATTTTATTTGTTTTCCTTAGTTAAGTATTAAACTCCAGCACTCTCATTCTAAATAGCAGGTGTTATTTGAGTTCTCTGGGAAGGATTGCAATTTTGTGCAGTCATTAAATGCACTTCAGTGATACATACAGTTTGTTTTTAAAAGCTCAGTTTGCGGTTTCTACATTCATTGCATTTGGCTAAGCTCATCCACGTCTTAAAGCACAGCTCAGCTTCTGAGACACTCTTGTCCTCGAAGCCATTCATTTCACTGGACCATGAAAGCCTGACGATTAGTTGTGAAAGCATCATCATTTTAATTTGGAGTCTTTATCCACATCTCTACCTGTGCCTCTCTATTTGTTTCTTAGTGGCAGTGAAAACATGAGTCAGAATTTTGTGTGTCACTAAGAATAGAGAATATTTTGTCCATGAAAAAAATATATATATAATTTAATTTCCAAAAATTAATGTTAAAGATATTAAGTTAGTGTTATTTTATTTTTGTTAATAGCTAACATTTTTGAACACTTTGATACAGGAACTATACTATGCACTTTATATATATTATATCATTGGATCCCTAACACTGTGGGGTCGGTGCTATTATCATCTCCATTTTCTAAAGCACCTTAAGCTTCACATGAGCAAAATGTAATAGTGGGATACATTCCAAAGCAGCTTAAAGGCTTCAGTAAGAAATCATCTATATTATAAATCCTCACTTATAGATGTTTATGATGTAACATTAAGAAGGAACTAGAGGGGGTGAAGAGCCCTCACTAGAACTGTAAAACACGACACAAGGGCCTCTCACTAACACAACACTTTTCTGCCAAATGTAAAAGCAAATGGTTGTATTGGGTAGTTCTGGCTGCACATTTGTGGAGCAATTGTGCGTAGCCAATTACCCACTGTGCAGAGTAAGAACAGTTTGGGTTTTGCAAATGAAGAGCCTGATTCCGAAGGCCTCTTTGAGTCATACTTGAACATAAGATCCACAGCTGATTTGTAAAATGTGTAAATTAAGCTAGTGGTTTGTTTTATGGTTCAATCATATCTTGGGCTTTTGAAAATTAATTTGAAGAGAGTGGAGATCCCCAAATCTTAAAGGTTAAATATTCATGGATTTTATTTCCAAGGCAAAATGTTTGAAAGCATTTTCAATATTTGCTTTCATTAATCTGTATCATTGATTAGGTATAAGTCTTTCCAGGTGAACTAAATCAGTTCTGTGAGATAAATGATAGGCACTTCACCCAAAAGTGTGTTCAAAGATATGAAGGATAGATGATGCATTCATCTATTCACTCAATCAACAAATATTTCTTAAGAATCTATTGTGTACCTTACCATCTGCTAGGCACAATCCTACACCATTCTGCCTTCATAGCACCTGCAGTATGATAAGTACTGAAGAGAGGAGGTATATAATACATTCTTAATTATAATGAGCTTATAACATTGTTCGAGTTTATTCACAGCAGTAAAACTATAGTATTCATTTTATTTTCCTTGACACATTTGATATGATTCTGCATGGGTAATTTTAGCAAAAAATTTATTTAAATCTAAAGCTTCAAACACAATTTTCTTGAAGATATAAAATAATAATTATTTTTTAAAATTTTAAGAAGTTAGGTGAATTGATACAACACAATGTACCAAAACATTGTAGCTTCTTTTCTGTTTTAAACCTCCAACACAAATAGTCCAATTTGAAATAACCTGGCATGTATCACCTCAATTATACATTGTTGCTATTGTTGATTTTATATTTGTGTTGCAAATGCCTCAAATTTGAGGAAGCTAAGTCAATTTTACAGATGATTTGATAGTCTCTATTTCATTCTACTGGATTGTAAGCCACCTGAGGACTGATAGGAGTAGAGATTAAGTATTTGTGGGTTATTTATCTTTGTATTCCCACATCACCTACCGCTGTGTCCTTGGATGAAAGGGTTTATAATAAATGCTTATGGAGTGGCTGAATATAGTCGGAATGTCAAGAGTCTGTCTTATTGAGGCTGAATTGCTTTATATGTCCCAAAGTAAGTGTAAGCTCTCATCAGATATTAGAAACCACATATTGTGCTACTATGATTCTTTTGAAATGCTGACTGTCCAAATGAAAGATCACAAAATTCTACCATTTAATAGAAGTTTTAAAGTATGACATCAATTTAGGAACACTCTCACAGGTTTTCAGACACTTTGGAGCATATATTGGTTCATGAGACCTGGAGGTTTGTATTTGGGCTATTATTTTAAATCAGCTAATGCTTTTAGAATATGTGAGAAAAATTATTAGGAATAAATGAGAGTTCTGACATCTCAGTTTATATAACTCTTTGCATAATACAGTCTTGGTTATTGAAGTTTTCACTCATAGACTATTCCTGTTTGTGTCAAAAAGCGACATGACAACAGGGCTAGGTGTTTCTATCCTCTAAGTTTTGAGCTTTGGGAGAAAGGTTTAAAAATATTTGATATCCATTATTGAGTATTTAGAGATACTGCATTAAAGAAAACCACGCAAATTTAGAAACTATATCAATGTCATAAATACAATAAATTGGAACTTACTTGAGTGACAACCCATCCCAAACTTTTTAAAATTTTTGGTTTCCATGGAGTGTACATGCATATGTTTGCGTAAGTGTGTGAAACAATTTTAAAAACCTGAAATGGAGTGAAGTCCCATCAAGGCAAAGGGAAATTATTTGGCAAACCCCAAATGACTATTCCATTCTGCTGAAGTAGGTGAACTAGGAGCCACTGAAAAAATGCATGTATGCATATCCACCTGCAGAGATTACACATGTTATATGCATTTGATTATATAGAATACATTTCTAACTTTAATAATAATATCCATCTTCCTTATATAATCCTTGTGTAAAATCACAGGATTAAAATGAGGGTTTCAGGTAATCCACAAAAATCAAAAAATAATAGAGATAATCAAGACTTGACATTTATATATAAGAATTGAAATTTGAGCCACAATATAATACAATCTGAGCTATTTGATCAGGAAAAAAATGAAAGTAAAATCTGAACCATAAAAGACATTGTTAGTTTTATGTCATAAACCACCAACATGAATTAATTAACAGACACAGTTTTTTACCTTAGAGTTTTGTGAAAAGTAAATTAGAAATAACAGAGCTGTTTCATGCTTAGTTATCGAGCTCTAAATTTAAAGTGCCTGATTAATGTAGACAGAATGTGTAGAAAGGAAATTTCCTGATTTAAAGCATCCTCCAAATTAATGTTCGTTTACCTTATGCATATTTCAAATTCTTTAAGTTGTCACAAGACATTTCAGGTAAATAGGGTTCCCCTGACTGAGAGTCAGTTCCCTGCTTTTAATCAATTAAAGGGAGAGCATTTTCCTAATCCCTATCTCTAGATCAAATATTCCCTCTCAGTGCATCCGTTTCAAATGTTAATAAAGTTTGCACTTCCAAAAGGTTCAAAATGACAGAACAAAATTCTCTCCGTTACAAGCACAAAATGACTTCTGTTTCTGTCTGCAGGTAATGGAGGACATGCTAGAGGACGAGGAAGAAGAAGATGACAAAGATGACAAGGTAATTATCTTTCCCAGCACTTGGGTACCTGGGGATGGGGAAATGTAGACATGACACTGTTTTCACAGACAGTTAAAAAAGGAGTTGAAGTGTTTGAGTCCAGAAAATTGGACAGTGCTGTTTATCATCCTAACAATGCCACTGCATGTCGCAAAGAGGGAGAGAGGGCTATAAATCCTCTTCGCTTTTGTCCAGAGCTGGGTCAAATATTTTTCTGCCAGGAACAAAAAAAAAAAAAATAATTCAGCTTGTCTGGAACTTGATAGCTCTTGTGAAGATAACAGCAGTGACGACTGTTTTTGAAGGGCAAAAATTTGTCCTATCTTGAGTATTACAAATCGAGCTATGCTTTGGGGGGAGAGGAGAGTGAAAAAATAGCCCGCATGAGTTGAACATGGATATTGTCGTCTGTAATTTTTGAAGAATTGCTCAGCAAAAGGACACGGGTGTGCGGACTGCTCCAGAGGACATTTAAATGACCCCAATTCTCACTGCTCTTGCCTAGGTTTGGATTGGCCCCATGGCTCCTCAGTCAGGAAAGCTTATGCTGGTCAGAGGCTTATGTTTCAATTGCTGGTTGGCTTAGGGGTGGTGACTACAGTAAATAACAGCTAGTTTCTGGGATTGGTTATTCCCTAAGGAGAGGGAACAACTGGAAGTAAGAATTAGAATGACCTTGCACCACTGCAGCAGTGGCTGGGGTTGGAAGTGCTGCCTTTCTACAGTGAGGATAGTGATGCTGTTTGTTATATCATCATCTCTGGGCACTTCCAGACTTAAAATCTAAAACATCCTAGGGAGAGATTGGGAGACAGAGCAAGATTATCATTCATTATTTCCACATTGTTCAGCATATAAAACCAGATTTGGACTCTCACCAGAATCTGACTTGTGTTATAATAAAGCAATGAAATTTTTTGAAGAAAGAACAGTGTATCTTAATTTATGCCCTGACCTCTGATTCTAGTAGAGATGTACAGTTATATCCCACTGTAAGAATTTGTCTTCTGGAAGTAAGCATTAGAAATGTCAAAAACAACAAAAAAAATCACAGTGATTAGTTAATCCCCAAAATGATCTTCTTTTCCTAGCAAATATTCAATGCTTGAAGGAAAATGGAAACACACACACACGTGCGCACACACACACACACTTTCTCCCTTCTAATGCTATTTCAAAATTTTTGAATTGATAGAGCTTTTATGTGAAATTTTTCTTCCATACATCATTTAGTCATTAGCGACATCATCAAACATAAACTAACAAAATCTCCTTCCTGCAAAAACACATATGTGCTTGTTTTTAATGTTAAATAACATGAGCATACACTTCTGGCAATAAATGATATGATTTATTGTTAAGGTCAGCTGTAGAGCTGTAGAGAGCTTGTATTTTAACTCAACATGCCAGCTCTGAATCATCATTTCTCTGCTGATAAACACTGAGCTGCCATCCATTTATGGCCATTTTCCCTTGCTTGTTGCTGCTTTATTATTAAAGCCACCATAAAGATCCATCCCAGCAGCAGGCGTTTCCCTGGAAATGTTAATAAATGGAAACCCTTAGTGAAGTCTGGTACTTCAATGTCCCTGCTTGAAGTCAACCTATATATTTTTAGCCAGTTTGTTGATATTCTATACTTCTAATATCCCTTTTGTATGGTCATGTTTTAATAGAAAGGATGTTAGGCATGGGAAACAAATAGATGCACCTGGTTAACCAGCTCACCAAAACACAGATGTCAAATGGAACGTGCCAGGGTGGAAACGCCAAATCTCTGGAGTGACATCTATTGTCATCTAGTGTTTGGGTGTCTGAAATTGACACCCTGCTTCTAACACATTTTCAGATCTAGTTACCAAAGTTGATTGAAAGTGAACACTTAAATTACACTGTGAAGGGAACTGTATTCTCCTGTACGGGATGCCGACAAGTAGTGTGTTTTCCATCTGAAAGGATTGTGAGCTGATTTTCATAAATCCAAACCTCTATTTGAGTGAAGCATAAAGGAGGTTTTTCTTTTTTACTCATCATGCAATTGATAGCATAAAAATCATATCTGAACAAAAAAAATCTCAAATGTAATAATTTACAATAGAATTTTAAGTGCTTGCATAATAGAGGGAAAAATCTTAGAGTGGACATCTTGAAATACAAAGTTTTTACTGTGTGAAATGAAAATATGAAAGAATTTGCAAGTTTCCATTTACCAGCTTCCATCCCTTGACTGGCTCTTGCAGCAGTAAATGTTTTAAGTCTCGGCTATCAGTGTGTCTGAGAGAAGAAGGGTAATTTCCTACTTTAAAAAATTCATTGGTTCCTCTATTTAAAGTTTGTGTATAGAGTCGTGCGTAATGGAATTTCATGAGAAAACAAATGTGTTTTTTGCCATATGAGCAGATACTGACCTCTAGCTCTCATTATTTCTCTGTTTTCTCATATGGTATAACAGTGGGGTCAGGTCAGTGGGTCCTCTTATAGGATAAAAGTAAAAAAGATTAATAAATGTGCCAAAGCCTCACTTTAATTGAACCTGAAGCATATGTTGCAAGTATGTAAAATATGTCCCAGATGTTTCACCAGGGCCAGTGTCTTGGCTTTCCCTGATTACCACAAGGCAGCTATTAGTCCTGTAACCTTTGGACTTGGGGGTAGATGGGGTATTACGTGGCATAGAATGAGAGCACCTGTTTTCCATTCAGCAAGACCCCTGGCAGGCTTTGCCTAAGCCTGTCCATATGTTTTCACTTAGCAGATTGTTGGACGATTATGAAAAGTGTCTTTCTTTAGGAGCCAGCATTGATATTAGTCACTCACAATGAAAGGGCAAGTCATTGGCTACTTGACAAGGTCCGTGTGGGCATAAACTGAAGCCCTTTATTTCATTTGAGCTTGGAGTGTTTTCCTTCAATGTGATTATATACACAACAAAGACACAGATATAAGAAGTTGAAGCAGATAAAGATTATAATTACTTAATACAATTGCTTTTTTTTAGTGCTGACTTTAGCTCCTGGGAAGACTGGTTAAAATTGGTAAAAGCTAAATCATGATTTACCAGATTCCCAGATTTCTAATTCTTCCAGATTATGGCTTTTGAGTATTTTTTTCTGTAATTTTTCCTTTTTATTAGAAGAGCTATTTATTATTCAGGTGAGGGTTCGTGATCCACAAACTTATTCTTCATTCTAAAACCCATTGTCCACATTTGCTTAATTCTAAAAATAGGTGGCTTCTCTTTTAATTCAATTCCATGGTTTTCACAAAGGCAGAGAATATGGGTTTTAAATGGTGAGTCTAGTTATGAATCATTGACTTGTTAATATTTTCACTTATCTGAATTATGTAGTAGCACTATGTTAAGCTGTGCTGGAGATGACATTTTTCCTGAATTAAATTTTAGAAAGACATCATACAGTGTTCTCAATTCCCTTTGTTGTAGAGCATTCTCTCAATCATCAACCACAAAGTCACAGTGTAATCTGATTTTTGACCTGACACCAAATTCTGCCTTTGTGGTTAATAGACTATCTTAGCAAATAAGGTTTAGCTAAATTACCTAGGTGGAACTATCAACAAGCCATATAATAGCATTTTTCACCATGTTATATTTAATAGTACAGTGGTCAGTCTGCATAATCTAGACATCTAATTAATGAAGATCAGCTTTCCTTTTGTGGTTTAAAAAGTTTAGGCACGCTTCCCATGGTGCATCCTACTCTTGTAATAAGATCCAGCTGCAATATCAGGAAGCAGAAAAGAAAATGCAGGTTTTCCTTAGGAAAAGCATGGATTCAAATGCGTGGCATTCTAGTAATGTTTATTGATAAAAGATATTACAGTGTTCAGGCATTTATGCTTACATTACTTCTTTTTCTTCAACTATTATGTCAAGGTTAATGTGTTTCAAGATAACTAGATGCAATGAATGAAACATATCTGAGCTACTTCAAAAAACACAGATTGTTTGCTTTAATTCTTGAAATCTGTTTTCTGGTTTGATCTTCCATCCATAAACATGTATATAATATACCCAAGACTTCTACATCTCTGCATCTCAAATCCACCATGAGGTGGGGGGAGGGGAGGGAAAGCTCTGATAAGTGATATGAAAGGTTTTAATCTGACAAAATGGCATTTTCCAATAGTCAATGAAATAACTGCATAGTAGGAAAACAGATCAAGTCTTTGAAGAAAAGTGAGAAGAGAGGAGACAAATAAAAACATTTTTATAAAAAACATCCTAAGTCACATTTCACTGGAATACCTTTTGGTTTATTTGCCATTGCTGCATAAAAAATTACCACAAACTTAGAGGCTTAAAACAATACTTATCTTTCAGCTCTCAGTTCAGTAGATTGGAAGTCCAGCACAGCTCAACTGGGTTCCCTGCTTAGGGTCTCATGTTCGACAAATCAGGTCAAGTTCTCCTCTGGAGGCTTTGGAAAAGGATCCACTTCCAGGCTCATTTGGGTTGCTGGCAGTATTCAGTTCCTTATCGTTGGAGGACTGAAGTCCTTGTTTTATTGCTGGCTTTCTGCTCCTAGTGACAACTTACCATGACTCCTTCCATCCTTAAATCTATCAACGGAGAATCTCTTTTAGGTTGAATCTCTCCCATACTTCAAATCTCTTTCTTTAGGAAGAGGCCAGTGCTTTTTAAGGGCTCACCTGCTCAGGCCAGGCCCTCCAAAGATAATCTCCCTTTCTTAAAGGCAACTGTGCTGTGGAACATAACCGTATCATAGGAATGATTATCACATCATATTCCTAAACCCACCTCTATGACCAAGAGGAGAGGATTATACATGACGTCTACACATGGAAATCCTGGCAGCTGTCTTAGAATTCTGCCTACCACAACCATCTAGACCCACCCATACTCTAGAGTAAAAATGGAACAATCCTTGTGTTCCTTGGATGTATATTATTGCAAGACTGTAACCAAACTATTCTACAATAAACAAATGAGGAAAACCTGCCTGCTTAGGTGTTTCAAAGATTATAGGAACATCTCATACCAGAAGTATAAACTGAAGCATATTTTACAAATCATAGTATAATATATCCCATTTGCTTATTATCTAATTCTGGCCCAGAGAGAGGAGTTGTTGGGCAGGCAGGGGGCTATTTCCCGATGGGCTATTTCTTTCCCCTGGTTGTCCCCTTCTAGGGAGAAGGATAAATAAGAAGAAGATTAGCAAAGAGTGAGGAAGGACCTGTTCCTCCTTGGGGGACCTGTTGGTGCTTAGACCCACTGAGCTGATAGCCCACCGACCTCAAGTCCTTAGATACACTGTATACTGTGCCTAGAATCGTGGCAACATTAAAACTGGACAGTACCCAAGGAATAGTCTAGATCAAACCCCTTGTTTTAAAATGAAGAAACTGTGGCTCAGTGAAACTTAAGTGAATGCCCAGGGTGATATAGATGGTAAGTGGCAGAGCCAGGACTAATGCTCAGGTTTTCTGACTCTAACTTTGGCATCCTTACCCTTCCTTAAGACTGTGTCTTCCTGGGGGAGAGGGGACATGGAGATCCAAGTACAGATGCAAATTACCCCAGACATGACCTTTACTTGTTTAGATAGTGCAATAAGGGAACATACCTTTCATCCCAGCCAGGGGCTGTTTACTTCTGGGTGTCTACCTCTCTTGACTGTTCTGCACATCCAGCCCTTTCCATTGTAACAACTAAGGGCGTATGTGGTGGGCAGAATAATGCCAAAAATGTCCACACCTGAATGCCTGGAACCTTTGAATACATCACACTATATGGCAAAGAGGAATTAAGGTAGCAGATAGGGTGCAGGTTGCTAATCAGTTGACCTTAAAAGAGGGGGATTATCCTCAATTATTTTATTGGGCCCAACATAATCATAAGTGTGTTTAAAAGCAGAAGAGGCCATCACAGCAGATGGCAGCTGGCAGCTGAATGCAAAGCCATGGCCAAGATCAAGGCTCAGGACCTTCACAGCAAGAAGGAAGAGCTGCTCAAACAGCTGGACCTCCTGAAGGTGCTCTCCCAACAGCATGTCACCAAAGTGACAGGTGGCATGGGGTCCTAGCTCTCCGAGAGCAGAGCTGTCTGCAATCCATCTCCCTTGTTCTCACTGTCGTTAACCAGACTCAGAGACCCTTAGGATGTTCCACAAGGGCAAGAAGTACAAATCCCTGGATCTGCAGCCCAAGAAAGCGTGTGCCTGCACCACAGCCTCAGCAAGTACAAGGAGAACCCGAACACCAAGAAACAGCTGCAGCACAAGCAGCTGTTACCCACCAGAGAAGTACACGGTGAAGGCCTAAGCGTTGCAGCCTCAGTAAAATACAGCCTGGCTAGACTGACTCTGATGGCGGGGGGAAGCTGCTGTTGCTGGCTTTGAAGGTGGAGGAAGGGGGCCACAAGCCAGGAAAAACATGGGCAGTATCTAGACGCCGGAAAGGGGAAAAGAAGGGATTCTTTCCCGAGCCTCCAAAAAGAAAGGCAGCCTTGCCCACATATTGGTCTTAGCCTAGTGAGACTCATTTTGGATGTCCTAACTACAGAACTGCGAGACAATAAATTCGTGTCATGTAAGCCCCTAGGTTTGTGGTAATAGATGGCAGCAGCAACAGGAAACTAATACAGGAACCTTCCAACTGCATTTTCGATACTTCTCCAAAAACACTACATTTTAAAGCACTAGATCTGAGCTCCTAATTTTTCCTTATTAACTTAGTCCTACTCTTCTATATAAATATGGCTACATAATTTTTCGTTCAATACGAGAACTAAAAATGGTATCCAACAAAGCAAATATTTTTATCCAAATTGCCTTAATTTTTATTTCAGAAAAGCTTGTTAACAAATGAAAGCGAGTTATTGCTCATCTCTGTGCAGCTGTGTACTTTCCTGTTTAGGAGCCTGTATTATTAATTAGTGAATGGAGCAGCAAGTTACGGTTAACTTCATTTTTCGACAGAAGAATTTTACTTCCTCACCACACCCATTCCATTCCTTAAGATGCTTCACCCTTCAAAGGACAATTGGTATTAGCCTTATTAAAGTCACAATCATTTAGGAATCTGAAGAAAACTTTAGACTTTCTCCCCAGAAGAAAACACATAAGTACATACACACACATATACACACACGCACACAGACTTTTTATGCCTTTGTTTTTGCCATGGCAACTGAATTATTTTACAGGGACTCTAAAGTATCTTTATAAAGGCATCTCTATTGCTCTTGCCACCTTCCCCTTGACATTAATGCCTATATCCTCAAATACCTGAAATAAATGCAAATTTTGCATGTAAAAATAATGTTTAATTCAGTTCAAAAGTAAACTTCTGCAAGAAGGTTGAAGTCTGGCTTGATTTTGCTGCTATGGAGTGGTTTTTGACACAGCAGTGGGCTTGTTATCTTTAATATCTGTTTGTGGCTTTTCAGTTTCATGGCAATAAGTGCTAGAAACACTGTCTTGGCAGAAAAAAAAAGTAACAGTGAGAGCTGCTGGGGCTTTATCAGATGAGGTCAGGCATAGTGAGGATTCCTAGAATTCTCCAAAATTCTTGTTGCTTTCATACTGCGTCGAGATTATCTTTTGAAAAGTCTGCATCATTAATACTTCATCGTTTAAAAAAAATGATTAAGTACTCATGGTTCCATGCTAAGGTCATTGGAGGTAGAATTAGCTTTCCGAGAGTTATCTAGTGATTCTAGCTGTCGGCGGGTTTCTGCCTATGAACAAATTGATAAGTTTTGTCATTCCCTGTTGCACTTTGCAGAAGCACTTCTCCGGTCTTGGACTGTTTAGGTAGATATCTGCCTCCAATGTTCCCTTCCAAAGTGGCAGTTGGGCTAAAAGAATTTAGATGAAAAGATGTACCCAGATAATTTGGCAAAAATATTCATCAAGTAAAGCAAACTATGAGTGGACTTTTTCCTATTGGGTTGTTCTGATAATTGGATTTCCTTTGCCTGGAAAAAACAGAACTTTCCTTTAAGGTCACTCAAATGTTTCAAGAGAGGTCGTCTGGAAAACTAGTTAACTTCTGTATTGCAGCAGTGAACTTCCTCTTCTACACTCATTTCTTGACAAAAACTCTTGAAATAGCAGTGTGTCAGCCCTGGCTCTCAGGAGGTTGACAACGTTCATAGAAATAGACTCGATTTTTTCAGGATCGCTGGCAGAGTCGTTGACACCGGCTGACACCACTGCATGTTGAGATGAGAAGCATGTTTCTTCATCAAAGCAGCAAAACCAGATGTGTTGCCAAGCATCACAGATGCTCCATCTGAACCCAGAGTGCCAAGATTTTTATTCCGCCTGAAACTTTGGCAAAGAAATTCTTCACCATGTTAAAGGCATTGACTCTGCAGATTCTAAAAGGAGTTTACAAAGTAGGAAGTCTTCCTCGATTGAAAGAACTTGCCAACAGCAGTCGGCTATGCAAATAGAGGTATCTACTTTCATTAAGTTACATCCGAAGGCAAATATTAAAGAAATGTCAGAAATTCTATAGTGTTGACATCATTTGATGAGGACACAACTTTAAGAAAAGTGTGGCTTCACCAAAATATTTACAGTGGCATGTGAGTTAGTTTTCTTGGTGATTAATTCATTTTTAAAAAGTTTCAATACAAGTCTTTTTTTTCCCTTGGGGTAAATCCAAAAACAGGTAAAGTGCCGATATTTAAAAATCAAGCTGTTTTTATATGAAGAAAAAGATCCACAATGTGTAATAAATTTTCAGAGTGGGCAGACCGAGGAACTCCTTCAATTTGATCAGTTCCCTGCTTCCATTGGCCGGAATGTAGCCACACAACTTCTACAGTTTTTGTGTTCTGTCACACTCCGTAACTGACATAAAACCAAGAGATGTGAAAACATCATGGTATTTCTGTTTTTCTGTTAACTTTTTAATAGACCCATAATTTTACATATCTATAGGGTACATGTGATATTTTGATATATGATCAAAGCAGGATATTTAAGATATCCATCACCTCAAATATTCATCATTTCTTTGTGCCGGGAACATTTCACATCTTCTTGCTATTTTGAAATACAAAATAAATTGTTAGTTATAGTTACCCTACTGTCCTATTGAACACTAGAACTTAGTCCTTTTATGTAACTGCATGTCTGTACCCAGTAACGAACCTCTCTTCAACCCCCACTCTTCTCAGCCTCTGGCAACCATCATTCTCCTTTTTTAGCTCCCACATATGAAAGAGAATATGTGATGCCTGTCTTTCTGTGCCTGGCTTACTTCACTTAACATAAAAACCTCCATTCTATCCATGCTGCTGCAAATGAAAGAATATTATTTTTATGGCTGAATAGTATTCTATGGTATATACATACCACATTTTCTTTATTCAATCAACTGTTGATGGACACTTAGGTTAATTCCATATGTTGGCTATTTTGAATAAACATGGGGGTTCAGTTATCCCTTTGATATACTGATTTCCTTTCATTTGGCTAAATATCCAGTAGTGGGATTGCTGAATCATGTGGTTTTATTTTTAGTTTTTTGAGAAATCTTCTTACTGTTTTCCATAATGGCTGTACTAACTTACATTCTCACCAACAGTGTAGAAGAGTTTCCTTTTCTCTACATCCTTGATAGCATCTGTTATTTTATTTTATTTATTTTGGATAACAGCCACCTTAACTGGGGTGAGATGATATTTCATTGTGGTTTTGATTTGCATTTCCCCATGACTAGTGATTTGAGCATTTTTTCATACACTTCTTGGCCATTTGTATGTCTTCTTTTGAGGTATGTCTGTTCAAATCCTTTGCCCACTTTTTAATTGGATTATTTATTTGCTTATTTATTTATTTTTGCTGTTGAGTCATTTGAGTTCCTTGTATATACTAGATATTAATCCTCTGTTAGATAAATAGTTTGCCAATATTTTCTCCCATTCTAGAGGCTGTCCCTTCACTCTATTGATTGTTTCCTCTGCTATGCAGAAGGTTTTTAGTTTAATGTTATCATATATTAGTCTGTTTTTGTTTTTGTTCCCCGTGCTTTTGAAGTCTTAGCCCTAAAACTTTGCCTAGAATGTCCTAAAGTGTTTTCCCAATGTTTTCTTCTAGTAATTTTATAATTTGGGGTCTTACATTTAAGTCTTTAATCTATTTTGAGTTGATTTTTGTACATGAGAGATAGGGGTCTATTTTTATTCTTCTGCATATGAATATTATTTTTCCAGTATCATTTATTGAAGATGGTATCTTTTTCCTAATGCATGTTCTTGGAGTCTTTGTCAAAAATCAATTAACTATACATATGTGAATTTATTTCTAGGTTCTCTATTCTGATCCATTGGTCTGTGTGTCTGTTTTTATACTAATACCATGCTGTTTTGGTTACTAGAGTTTTGTAGTATATTTTGAAGTCAGGTAGTGTGATTCCTCCAGCTTTATTCTTTTTGCTTGGTATTGCTTTGGCTAATTTGGGGTCTTTTGTGGTTCCATATGAATTTGAGGTTTATTTTTTCTGTTTCTCTGAAGAATGCCATTGGTATTTTGATAGGGATTGAATTGAGTCTGTAGGTTGCTTTGGGGTAGTATGATCATGTTAACAATATTAATTCTTCCAATTCATGACCATGGGACATCTTTCCATTTGTTTGTGTTCTCATCACTTTCTTTCATCAGTGGTTTGTAGTTTTCCTTGTAGAAGTTCTGATTACATTTACTCCTAGGTATTTTATTTTTTTGTAGCTATTGTAAATGGGATTGCTTTCTTGATTTCTTTATCAGCTAGTTTGTTATGGGTGTATAGTAGTTGTTTTTGCATCCTACAACTTTACTGAATTGTTTATCAGTTCTAAGACTTCTTGGTGGAATCTTTAGGTTTTTATAGACATAAGATCACGTCCTCTACAAAAAGAGACAATTTGACATCCTCTTTTCCAATTTGGATGCCTTTATTTCTTTCTCTTGCCTGACTGCCCCGGCTAGGACTTTCAATACTATGTTCAATAAGAATAGTGAAAGTGGGCATCCTTGTCTTGTTCCACTTCTTAGAAGAAAAGCTTTTGGTTTGTCCCCATTCCATATGATGTTAGCTGTGGGTTTGTCATATATGGTCTTTATTAAGTTAAGGTATGTTTCTTCTATGGCTAAGTTGTTGAGTTTTTATCATGAAGGGATTTTGAATTTTATTAAATGCTTTTTCTAAGTTTATTTGAGATGATCATATGGATTTTTTCCTGTCCTTTTGTTGATGTGATATATCACATTTACCGATTTGTATATGTTGAACCATCCTCGCATTCCTGGGATAAATCCCACTTGATCATGGTGCATTATCCTTTTGATGTGTTGGATTTTGCTTGCTAGTGTTTTGTTAAGGATTTTTACATCTGTGTTCATCAGAGATATTGGCCTGAAGTTCTTGGTTTTTCTTTGTGTCCTTGTTGGATTTTGGTATCAGGGTAAAGCTGACCTCATAATTCCCTCCTCTTCAACTTTTTTGGAACAGTTTGAAAAGTATTGATATTCTTTATAAGTTTGTTATAATTCAGCAGTAAAGCTATCTGGTCCTGTGCTTTTTTTCTTGGGATACATTTTATTACTTAGTCTTGTTACTTTTATTGATGTGTTCAGATTTTCTGTTTCTTTTTGGTTCAATTTTAGTAGGATGTATATGTTCAGGAATTTATTCATTTTCTCTAGGTTTCCCAATTTGTTAATGTATAGTTGTTCATAATAGTCTCTAATGATCCTTTGAGTTCCTGTGATATAAGTTGTAATGTCTACTTTTCAATTTTGCTTTTATTTATTTGGGTCTTCTTTCTTTTATTCTTGGCTAGTCCAGCTAACAGTTTGTCAATTTTTGTTTCTTTTTAAAAATTCAACTTTTCATTTTATTGATCCTTTGTAGAATTGTTTTAATGTCTGTTCAGTTCTGCTCTGATCCTTATTTCTTTCTACTAATTTTGGGTTTGATTTGTTCTTGTTGATCAGGTACCTTCGGTATAGCATTAGGTTGTTTATCTGAAATCTTTCTACTTTTTTGATGTAGATGTTTATTATTATAAATTTCCCTCTTGGCAGTGCTTTTACTGTATCTTATAGGTTTTGATATGTTGTATTTCCATTTTCATTTATTTCAAGAATTTTTTTATTTCGTTCTTAATTTCTTCATTGGCCCAATGGTCATTTAGGAGCATGTTTTTTTTTTTTATTTCCATGTATTTGTACAGTTTCTAAAGTTCCCCTTCTTATTGATTTCTAGTTTTATTCCATGTGGTCTGAGAAGATACTTGATATGATATTGATTTCTTTTTAAATTTGTTGAGACTTGTTTTGTGGCCTAACATATGGTCTATCCTGGAGAATGTTCCATGTACTGATGAGAAGACTGTGTAGTCTGCAGCTGTTAGATAAAAATGTTCTATAAATGCCTGTTTGGTCTAAAGTGTAGTTTAAATTCAATGTTTCTTTGTGGATTTTCTGTTTAGCTGCTCTGTCCAATGCTGAGAGTGGGGTGTTGAAGTTCCCAACAATTATTGTATTGGAGTCTCTCCCTTTATATCTAATAATATTTGCTTTATATAGCTCAGTGCTCCAGTGTTGGGTGTGTATTGTATCCTCTTGCTGAATTGATCCCTTTATCACTAGATAATGACCTTCTTTGTCTCTTTTTGTAGTTTTTAACTTAAAGTCTATTTTATCTAATATAAGTATAGCTACTCCTCCTTACTTTTTGTTTCTATTTGCATGGAATATCTTTTTCTATCGCTTTATTTTTTGTCTATATGTGTCTTTATAGGTAAAGTGAGCTTCATGTAGGTGGTACTATTGTTTTTTTCTTTGAAATATTTCAACATAAGCTAGGCTCAAAGTTAACAAAGATGCATGGCTTATAATCACGTTGGTAGGGTAGGTTTTCTTGGGTTCTTATCAATAGGAAACTATTCTAGAGGTTTTAATATAGTGGCCTTTTTACCTTCAATAGCATCTGTGGCAAGTTGCATTATGTTACAAATATACTGCCCATTGATGTCAGACTTGGCCATGTGACTCACTTTGGTATACACCACTTCCAAGCAGAAGGTTTAAGACCCATCATAGGCTTTGCCATCCCTTTTCCTTCTGCAATGAGGCTGGAACTGTCCACCTAGAAGCCACTTCTTGTGCCTGAGTCCTGAAATAAAAATGGCATGGAGCCAACTCACATGGACATATAGTGTGAGCAAAAAAATAAATTTTTGTTATTATAAACCTCTAAAATTTTGAGGTCTTTGTGACTGCAATATTAACTTAGTCTAAGCTGGTAAATACAGCATCCTATCTCATTCTCCTTTGTGTGAATCAATGTCATAATAGTATAATTTGACATAAAACATGAATTTTTTTTATAAGAGTACCAAACTCTCAAAAAGGAAATTTTTAAATATTTTTTTCTGCTGGGCATGGTGGTATGTCTCTGTAGTCCCAGCTATTTGGGAGGCTGAAAGAGGGGGATCACTTTAGCCCAGAAGTTCAAGTCCAGTCTGGACAACATAGACCCTGTTTCAAAAAAAAAAAGAAATGCCTCACAGATCTACCCATGTCCACCTTAAATCCCAGTCTCAGGTAAAGGTTGAACTATTTTGCTATTGTTTCTCTCTCCTTGAAAAATGATACTTTTGTTCCATAAACATATTGGGGGACAAGTCACTGGGTGCACAAAGATAAATGTGACACAACATGAGCCTTTCAGGAATCTGTCCTGTGGGGGTCCTTGGTTATGTATGCCAATAATTATAATACTATGAGAAAAATGTTATAATAAAGTTACAAAAGTGTTTTGATGAGAAACTAGGAAGGTAACCATTTTCACAGAATTGTCAATGAATGTTCTACAGAGGAAGGTGGCATTTAGTTTCAGTCTTGAGGGATGAATGAGAAGGCACCAGGAAGTGTGGTATATAAAATCAAGGAGTATAGCAGGAATATAAAGTGTAGGAGAGGAAATAGAGGAAAATGATACTGGAAATGTAAATTTAAGACTATGAAGGCTTTAGCCATGATCTAAAGAGTTTGAATTATATTTTTCAAGTAATGAGGAATCTAAGGCAGTTTTAAAGTAGGGTATTGTCAGACTTCACTATAAAATATATGCATGTAACATAATTCAACTTGTACCCCCCTAAATCTATTGAAATTTTTTAAAAAGGAAAAAATAAACTTCACAGTGGAAAAAAAATAAAGTAGGGAATTGTGATGATGAAATGTTTATATTAAGAAGAGAACTCTGGCAGTACAGCAGAGGATGGAATAAGAAGGAAATGAGGCTTGAAGTCGGGAAATATGCTAGGATGTTCTGCAATAGCTCTGGCAAGAAATGAAGGCATCTTTAACTTAACAGTAATAATGATAACAGAAAGAAACAAATTTGAGAGATATATTTAATAGTAAGTGTAATAAGATTATTGAAAAAAATTATGTTGAAGAAAGTAATGGAAATTTTAGTGTTATGGATGACTGAGATGTCTAGCTGAGATATGCTTATATTTATGTAGCACTGTACATATTTCAAGGGACTTTCTCTTCTTTATTTAATATTCACAATAATTCTGTATCTTGGCTTAGGAAGTATCTCTCCCATACTATAGTATCAGGAAGATCAGGATGATTAACCTGGCTAGTGAGGAAGTAGCTAAGACTAGAAACTAGATAACGGGGAATAAGTTGAGCCTAGAAACAAGTTTATTTGTCCTACAGAAGAAGCTAAGACTAGGAATTGGGTAACTTGTCTTCACAGAAACTGAGATTAGAAAACCAATCCTCGGCCGGGCGCGATGGCTCACGCCTGTAATCCTAGCTCTCTGGGAGGCCGAGGCGGGTGGATTGTTTGAGCTCAGGAGTTCGAAACTAGCCTGAGCAAGAGCGAGACCCCGTCTCTACTAAAATTAGAAAAAAATTAATTGGAAAACTGAAAATATATAGAAAAAATTAGCTGGGCATGGTGGCACATGCCTGTAGTCCCAGCTACTCGGGAGGCTGAGGCAGTAGAATTGCTTGAGCTCAGGAGTTTGAGGTTGCTGTGAGCTAGGCTGACGCCATGGCACTCTAGCCCAGGCAACACAGTGAGACTCTGTTTCAAAAAAAAAAAAAGAAAACCAATCCTCTAATTTTCCTTCCCAGACATGTTGTAGCAAAGCCTGTTGACCCATCTAGAGATGACACCCAGGACCTTGGAATGCAATTTATATAGCCATAGCCTGTTCTGCTCTGTATAGGCAGAGAAAGTGCCCCAGATGCCTGCCCAGCCATCTTCTCCCTAAACTCTGGGTCTTCACAGCATTTGGAAAAATGATGGCAGCGGGTCCATAATAATGTCTTTTACCCATTCGATGTGCTCTCAATAAGTTAGCACAGATCCACTGTGGAAACAAAAAAGACAAATGTAGAAGGGGCAAAATATTTGCAATGCCTCAAAAGTTGGTTCAGAGGAGAAGGTATATGGTAACCATGCTTATTCCAACTGTGCTCTAACAGTCATTAGGAAAATTTGGTGTGGAAGAACTTGGGTAAGTTGAGAAGCAGCCACGACTGTTTTATAGATGAAAAGACTGAAACCTCTGAGTCATAAGTAACTAACTCACTGAAAGTCACAAAAAAGTGAAACAACCCAACTTTAAACTTTAGTCTATCTGCCTCCAACACCTCCCATTTTTTTACATAACAAACTCCCCCAAAACTTAGTGACCTAAAGTAATAATTTACTGTTTTCTTTCATTATTCAATGTGGTGACTGGGCTCACCTGGAAAGTTCTTGACCAAATCTCTAGTGCGGTGCTAGGCAGATGCCTGGGAATGCAACCATCCAAAGACTCAACAGCTGGACATTCCAGGTGGCTCAGGCAGGCTTCTTATGTGTTGGCTTCTTATGTCGTGGCAGCTTGGTTCTGAAAGGGAGAATCTAAAAGCGGATGTTTTAAGAGACCCAACTGGAAGCTACAAAACTTCTTATGACCTAACCTTGGAAGTCCCAGAATATCACTTCTGCCACATTCTATTAGTCAAGCAAGACATTAAGGCCAGTCCACATTCAAGGAGAGGGGAATTAAAGTCTACCTCTTGATAGGGAGTGTGAAAGTCATATTGCATAAGAACCCATAGACTGGGAGATATTGTGTGGCCATCTTTGGCAAATAAAATTGGCCATGATTTCCAAAGGGTAGAAGCTTCCAACAGATGTCATATAGCATTAAAGAATATGAAGCCTCTTGCCTACCAGGAGACTCTTTATCCATGAATGCCGGATGAAATTGCCTCAAAAATTAAACATGCCACCTTCAAATTTCTAGGTAGATTCAAGTTTTATCATCCTGTGCATATTTATTTTTGATATACACGATGAGATGCAACAAAGGACACACTGAATTGTCATTCTCTACTTCTCCACTGAAATGTGAAAGGACTACTTAATTATTCTTTTACTTTGCTCATAGATAAAGATTCTGTCCAAAAATTTCACTTTAGGGCTGAGCTCTCCCTTAAAGCTAACTGGAAAGTAGGAAGGAGTTGCAAAGAATCCTTTAAAAATTCTGATCTAAGACTGGGGCAACATAGCAAGATCCTGATTCTACAGAAAAAGAAAAAGAAAACAACAACAACAAAAAAAACCCAAAACAATTAGCAAGGTGTGGTGATGTGTGCCTTGTAGTCCTAGCTACTTGGAAAGCTGAGGTTGGAGGACTGCTTGAGCCCAGGAGTTCAAGGCTGCAGTGAGCTGTGATGTGCCACTGCACTCCAGCCTGGGTGACAGAGCAAGACCTTGTTTCAAAAAAAAAAAAAAGAAGAAGAAAAATTCTGATCTAAATTATAATGGACATGCATTGTCCTCCCTTCATAAAGGAGGACCAAATGCCAATAGCCTATGTTCTGGAAGTCAGGCTTTACCTGCTGGCACTGGCTGCCAAAAATTAAATAATCAAGTGAGGAAAGAAGGCTGCAAAACATTTCCTTAAAACATAATAGTTTCTACTTTTTAGAAAAGGTAATTTAAGATTGCCAAACAGTTCACATTTGGTATTTGACTAATTTGTTCAAGGACATTTCTCATAGGATTTAAAAGATCACTCATATCTCTAAAAATTTTGTTGTAGGAACTATAAGCAGCTCGGTCAGGACCCTTTTCTGTATCCCTGGAGTGAATGTTTCTCTGTTGTAGTGAGGTAGCATATGTGGATGTTAAAATCAATATTCGGCATGTTATGCACATAAATGCTATTTCTTGGTTCTGGTATCTTAGCCAAGTATTCTGATCAGCAATGATTTGGGAATGGGGACGGCATCTGTATTCTCTTTGTGATTCCACACTTGAATATTTTAGAGACATACAAGACAATATGATAAGAGAATATACAGCTGGGGCAGTCTGATAATATAAGATTTTATTGATTATCCAACACAGTAACTACCCAGGGTATTAGGTTTGCTTGTCACAACCTTCAGTGCCTGGGGTAGGTGAACAAGTTCTTTTTTCCCATTGAGCTAACCTCAAAGTCACATAGTTTCTGAATCAAGGTCCTCAGATTTCATACTTTGGCAATTTCTTTCCTTTCTAATGGGGTATATTAGAGAGAATGTGTCACCTTTTGCACCATGTAATACCAAATCAGATCAGAATTCATGCACAATTATGTCAGTGGAAATCTAATAGTACAGACTGGCTTATCTCTAGATAACACATGGAAAAATAAACTTCCACAACTGACAGATTTACTCGATTTTTTTTTCAGATAAGTTATTTGTAAGCATTCGAGCTGGAGAATGTAACTGGATTATTTTTCATACTAAAAAAAAAAATCTCAACAGTAAAATGGTTGCTAAGTATTCAAGCTCGGTCATGCTGCTTTTCTTTTTCCTTTTTTTTCTGTTTGAAAAAGTTCCTGGATAATGAATGCAAAGAAAGAAAAAAAAGACATTTTGCATTAGGTATATTTATTAGGAGAACTAACAACTTTAGGAAAACAAAATTTACATAAAACACTTATGTGAAAATACCTTCCATTGATAGTTAATGGCATTTAAGTAACACAGGTTATGTGACAGTCTACCTGGGAATGATATTAGGCTGCCTAAAAAGCATTCATCTGTTTCTCTTTTATAATCAGAAAAAGTCAAAGCCCATCACTAATCTGAAGTCTTCTTGAAACCAATTAAAATAATTTAAGATAAGTTGTACTGCAAATGTGCTTTTTAAGTGTTTTAGACTTAGGATGTCTTAGGGATGTTGTAACCCCTTTTAATGTTACTATTTATATATAACTACCATATGTATAGTGTTACACCTTTAATGCACTGTATTAGCTGTCACTCGAAATTAAGTGCAGGCATGTTCTTTTTGGCCTTCAGTTTCTCCTGCATTAAACGTTTAAATAATGATACCAGTAGTAAAAGGATAGGTACCATTCCCAGCGGAAACCAGCTACTGCATCTGGTGGGGTCGTGTTCAGGTTTCTACATGAAAGATATGGTAGTATCAAAATCTTTTAGTGTTTACACACCTGGTATCCAGAACTGTACCTGATGTCTTTTCTCAGGGAATGAATGGAATCAAAGCTTAGGGTAGGCATGTTTGATAGATATGCCTTGTCTGTAGAGATCTGGTGATAATTCCATCAAAATTTGTCCCTGGTTGATCGTATATCTATGCGTTTTTATATCTTTGTGGTTTTCTTCACCAACTCTGTGTTGCATAAGTGTCTTCATTAGAAGGTCAGGTTTTGAAGATTTAATAATTCACCTTGAAAATGTACTGTGAGTTGACTGTAGCAAGTACAGGTTTTCTCCACTCAGCATGAATTTCATAGCATTAAGAAAAGGCAAATCGATAGCTGAAATATTTTCTTGATATCTGTTTTTATTTGAGAAAAAGTAAATAGATGCTTATTGGATTTCAAAAGTTTTTCCCTATTTCCACAAGTCATGTTTGTTTTTTGTTATATTGTACAGACTTTTCTCCATAATGATTAAATTTTACATTTTCCAAACATGGGAAAACAATTAGTATTAATAAAAGAAACTATCCAGATGGGTCAGAGCTTATACCAAAACAATTGATAAGAAAATTAAAATTTCTCATATTTATTCATAAATATTCACCTTCCCACAATCTAAATCATAGTGATATAACTTCCTGTGCTGATCTTTTCCCCATAACAACAGGTAAAAGAATAATATGTTAGATATCAGGTGTGTGTTTGTTTTTTGAGACTGAGTCTCACTCTGTCACCTGGCCAGAGTGCAGTGGCATCATCATAGTTCATTACAACCTCAAACTCCTGGGCTCAAGTGATTGATCCTCCTGCCTCAGCCTCCAGAGTAGCTGGCACTATAGACAGGTCCCACCATACCCGGCTAATTTTTCTACTGTTTGTAGAGACAGGGTCTCACTCTTGCTCAGGCTGATCTTGAACTCCTGACTTCAAGCAATCCTCCTACCTAGGCCCTGCTAAGTGCTAGGATTACAGGTGTGAGCCACCATGCCCAACCTAGAGATTAGTTTTTATTTTATAAGAGTTGATCGACTTTGTCACCTACAAGTACTTTTGCATCTATTTATATACCCATAGTACAGAAACGAAGGTGGAATTTTCTAATTAAAAAATAAGATATCAAGATATAGTATTTTTTTATACCTCATATGAATGATTTATTCATTTGTTCACATATTCATGAATATGTGCACTTAATAAATATTTGAATACCTATGACAGATGTGTATTCTGTGCATCATATCCAGACACATTTTTAGAAAAGTAGTAAGTTTTCTTTTCCTTCATTCACCATCAAGCTCAGACATACTCTACATTTGTTGCCTCCATTTACTTCCCACTTTTGTTCAATCTTTATTTTTTCTTTTGTAGCTTCCATCTATAACGCTTCACTAAACTTGTTTCCTGGAGATATCAACAACTTCACGATTTTCTTTCTTTCCAATGCTCCCTTGACCACCATTTAGTATCTCCTTCTATTTCCCTGTGCACTCATGGTTTTGGAGGTTTTTTTATTTTTTAGTCTTTTTTTTTTTAACTCTAACATTTCAACTTTCTTCTTTTGTCTCCAGTGTTTGGGTACCTCTCAATTCTGTTCTGCCTTAGAGACTAATCTATGCCCACAATCTTAGCTATCTTCTCAGAGAAGATAACTCCAAAATCTTTACTTTTATTCATTCCTTCATTCAACCATACAATAAGTTTCGTTTATTTAGAATGTTCACAGCATCTAGCACTGTGCTAGATGCTTTGAGTGATATAAAAAGAAAACAGACCTAACTCCTCAAGGAGTTTAACATCTCTGTTTCTGTCATTCATCCCAAGCCTGTTGTCTCTTTCCACCTTCTTGAACATTGAAAATTGTCTCATTATAACCTCACATTCAGCATATTTCAATCTGAAATATACTTTCTCTAAAATTATCTTCCTTACATGGCTAATGGATTTCTACCAGTAGCACAATTGTTTTAATCATGAAGATGTAAAAACTCAAATCATCTTTGATGGTTCTCTCTCTAATTCATAATCAAAATTCTATAGATTTTGCTGTTGTGATTCCTTACTTTGTAGCTTCCTTTTAGTTTCTGTTGAATTCTGTCTTCCTATCTACATTAGGTGCTATTTTTCTAAGACCCATCCATTTCTTAAGACCCAGCTGAAATTTGTCCTCTACCACCCAATGAATGCTTTAGCCAAGAGGGAGCGCCCCTTCAGAGCATGTGATCATTTGTTCTACTCAGCTGACATTCATCTTTTTCTCCTGTTCCATTTGTACGTGTATGTGTGACTGCGTGATTGTTTGCCAGGCGCTGTGCTGAGCCCTTTGCATGCATTATCTCTTTTCTGCTTCATGACAGCTCTATTTAGGTAAGTTCTATCATCCACATTTTACAGGTGTATAAAAAGCAATTTGTCCAACATTGCAGAGGCTGGAATTAGAATCCAGTTCTATCTTGACTCCAAAGCCCATACTGTAAACCACTGTGCCACACTGCCTTATGATATTTACATAGTATTTATTAATTCATATTCTTAGTTAGCTTTCATATACCTTGTCTCCACAAAACATTATAAATTCTAGTGACCAGAGCTGAGTATTTTACTACATATTTTGCACAATCCTATATAAAATGTAAGCATTTGGTTGAATATTCAATGAATAAAGAATATGAATGAATGGAAATTGGCAATTCAGACATCAGGGTCCCATAGCCACTCAAACTAGCCATAGATGTATGCTGGCTACTCTTTAGCAAAAGAAAACTGGCTGTTAAATGATCCCATTTTGCCAATATCTTTCTGATCTCCCCTCTGATATTTATACCACCCGTAAGTAACCAAAATTACACCTACCATTGCCAATATGGTAGAAAAGGGAACTTTCTGCTGTGTATACAATTCATTCCTACCCCCATTCACCAGTCTGAGACCGAGCCACCATCCGTGGTACTACAGACAACCAGAGTTGAGTGCAGTTCCTGTCCTCACAGAGCTCCAGCGTCTCCGTCTCCTGTCAGTTACGCTCCTTTCCATTCTCATGAACACCACCCAATTTCAAATCCCCTAGACCTCAAATTAGCCGCCTTCTAGCCACTCTCAGCTTAACACATTTTACGATTGCTGCTAACAGTCACTGAAGATTTCTTAAGGCAGCATAGCGTAGTAGTTAAGAGTCCTGGCTCTGGAACCAGGCTGCTGTATGATGTTGGGCAAGAAATTTTAACTCTGTCCCTCAGTTTCCTCATCTGTAAAGTGGGATTAATAATAGTTGCTACCTCAGAGGGTTGCTGCAAGGATTAAATGATTATATATATATAAAGCTTAGAACAAGGCCTGGCATGCAGTAAAAATTTCATAAATATAATAGTAGTTGTGGTGACACTGTTACGGTCATCAGCAGCAGCAGCAACATCGTCAGTCACGGGTGCCCAGGACAATTGTCTTGTTATTAAATCAAACACAAGGTCTGGGTAGGGCATAGATTTTAGAGGAAAAAAATTACTTCTATTTCGAACATGTTGAGTTTGAAATGTCACCAGGCCATCAAATTGGGTATTTTAGCAGATGTTAGAAATAGAAATCTGGAGTTCAAAGAAAAGGTTATGGCCAGAGACTTAAATTTAAGAACTGCCCGTTAGTGTTAACAAAAAAAAAACAAACCAGTAGTTACCGAAGCAGAGGATGTTGAGAGTGCAAGGAAGGGGGCCAAGGGAGGTTCTGCGGAGAATGTCTCTGCTAAGGGGCAAGAGGAGAATGAAGAACAAAGCATTGCTGAAAAAGAGTCTTCAGGGTGACAGGAGGAGAATCAGAAGGATCTCTTCCATGGAAACCAAGAGTTTTGAGAAACACGTTGCTAGAGTTAAATATGTCAAATGGTCACGGAAGAAGATGGGCACTGAGAAAGAAGTCACGAACCTTGGTGGCTAGATTGGTCATGGCCTTGGTCTTCAGGGTTTCCCTAGAGTGGTGAGAGTGAAAGCAGAGGGCAAACCAGAGGCATCTGGTATGAACCACCCATCAGGATGGTTGGCTCTGAACAGGTACAAGGGAAGAAGGACAGGAATTTGCGTTGGCAAGACCTTGGGTGTTTTTTTTTTTCTTTTAAATAATAGAGCACTGGCTGTTTTAGAAGGAATCAGTTGAAAAGGAGGAATCCAGAGCTGGAGGAGTGGAGGATGGGGAATCAAGGTCTCAGAAGAGAAGGGAATGGGCGGAAGGAAGGGCACGGGGGACGATGCTCTGGGGGAATGTTCTGGGTGAGGAGTGTGGGTGTAGAGGAAGCCCACGTGGCCTCCATTCTCTCAAGAAAGAGGGAGAAATGGCCACCTGTTGTGAGTGTGAAGGTTGGGATGGGAGGCTCTGCAGAAAGGAGGAGGATTGGGAGAAATGTGACAGCCAGTGAGCACGAGATGAACCGACAGATCGTTAAGTCACCATGAAGGCCCAGCTGGAGCTATGCAACACGCCAGGAGCATGTAGTAGCCAAAACAGAGCCGTTCATGGCTCAGCAGCCCAGAATTAATTGCATGGGAACAGGGTAAGACAGAAAGGATATAGGGCAGGTACACTAAGGTCCATATACGTGGCGAGGGTAGGAGACAAGTTAAGCCAAAATGTAGCGGATGGGCTGGGAGAATGGTGAAGTGCTGGGCAGAGGAAACCTCAAAATCAGTGGTCGAGAGGAAGCAGGTACCAACGACAGAACTAGATAACCGGGTTACGATAGGCCTTTAAATCTGTCTGTCTTGTTTGTTTATAATAGAGAAACCCACCTGGATAATACGAGATGATATACTTCTAAAGTTAAATGTTCTTTGGCACTTCTGAAAGCATCATTCAAACAATTTCCTTTAGCAAGGAAAGCTGAATTTTTGTTTCTTCTTTTTCTTTAACTTTTTACCTATGGCTTCAGATGAAGGCTGCTTTAAAAGAAGAAGAAAAAAAAAGATGTCCGAGAGTTGTCAATTGTAGAATGACATCCACCATGCGGTCCATCTGTCCCTCACACTAATATTGCTTAGCATTCTGACTTTTAAAAATAACACAGTTATTGAGATTTAAAACTCTGTGGATGCAGAATACATTTTTGAAAATAAGACTTTTTACTATGCATAGCCAATTATAGTCCACTGAGGAAATGATGTATTTTTCCAATACATTTTTATTATGTACTTAACTGATGGGCCTGCCCTGCTTCTTCACAGACATTCCACTCCATCAACTACTGTACATAATGTGCTTCTTAGGAATCTACTTAAATTTGTATTTACCTGTGAGGCTAGATTGGCTCCAGAGGACACAGTCCTTTTTTCCTTGAGTAAATTATACATATTTTAGAAAACTATCTAAAAACATATTTATCTCATATGGAATTCTGGTCTCAAGGGTAATTAAGACCAGTTTTTAAAAAGCATAGCCAATACACTTTAACTCTCTCAGGTAAATAAGATATATTTTATAATCATCTAAGAGCTATTTCTCTTCCTTTCCTTCTCTCTCCCTTCTCCTGTAACTATCACCATGCCTCTCTTACACACATATTTAGTAATTATTTCAATGTTTCCTCAGATACTGCTTTTCTCTTGGGGGCCAGTACACCAATTATGCTTTCCTTCCATTCTCTGCATTGGCAACTGTACATGGAAGAAGCATGATCTACCCTACATATAATTTCTAGAAGCAAAGTTACTTTGTGAAGATTCACATACTTCTGCATATACATTTCCATTGGTCTTCCCATTTTAAGAAGGCAGTTCCAACGTTGGGGAGTTTACCCATAGAGCTAAGAGTAGAATCTGTTTGCTGAGAGATGCATAATGGAATGAACACTGCATTTTGAGATTATTTTTAAGATGGAAGTGATACCTGAAAGTAAATATGCAATAGCATCGCTGTAATTATTTGCATACGCAACTATGTGACACAATCATTATTAAAACAAAGGAAACATGAAATGTCCTAGAAATAACATGGTTTCTCATTTAGCTGTTTTATACTCCTAAAACACCCTTTACACACTGAATTCTTTGCATACAATGAATAATAAAAATGCATAGCCTGTTCTTTCTTTGCCCTACAAGAATATTGCAATATTCCCTCCAGAAAGAAGGCAATAGAAAACCATGTGACAATAATTGTTAGGTGGTTAATGCAGACTTCATGAGAACAGAACCAAAAACTTGGGGAAAAGATGTTTCTTAGAAACTATAAAATGAGTATAGAGAATAGAATAATCCCTGATTTGTTTCTCCTCATCTCTGCCTCTGAGGACCAGTCTTTTATATTTCATGAGACTGATTTCTAAAGTTGCTGTGGATAAATGTCACTGCTGTGTGTACTCTTCCACTATGAGGTCAGAGTTTCTGGGGGTCTCTTTGCAGTCAGGGGTAATTAGGACCCGAGAGTTCATCCTGCTCTGCCCAAGCCACAGGGAGCCTCTGGGGTTAGGGCTCGTAAAACCCTCCCTATTGAAAGATTTGCGGCAATTGCTAAGCTTCAAGACTTGGGTGAGGGCTTTTTGTGGGGTTGGTGGCCTAAATCCTAAACAACTTTCTTGCCCAGATTAGTTTTAGAACTCAGGTCACCATAAGTCCTGGTCTAGAGAATAGAGTTCCAGTTTCTGCCTGTTATCATGGTGTAATTATTAATAGTGCTCCATGTCCCTTTCAGAAGTGTCGCAGTTTGGATGATAAATGATGTGACCTCTACTTACATGAGGTCTTTGGACTGAGTTTTGTTTCTTTGGGTGTTTTTGTTTTTATTTAGCTCAGGAGTTTGAGTAGATTTTAAAAAAATCTAATTTTCAAAATAATCGAAGGACCTTGTTAAGACAGATGCTTTAGCCCCACCTCAAGAGATTCTGATTCAGTAAGGATGGGATGGGTCACAGGAATTGCTTTAACTAGGTGGTTCTTAGGCACCCGCATTAGAGAATTTTAGTTTCGAGCACCTGCAAACTCAGCCTAGCTACTTGACCTCTAACCTCTGAACTCAGGTACCTGAGAGGGGCATAACTATTCAAGGTACTCTGGTGAACATTTGGTCAAGCTGATCAGCTGCAGTTTGGCTGGATGATACTGACAGGGTTGAGTGACTGATTATTTCCCAAGCTTGCTCGGAGGACCGGTCCTCACTACCTTGCGGCGGTTGGAACTTGGGTAATCATCTGGGGTGAAATTCAATAAGAGGAATTCTTCCCTGACTCTCCTGCCACGCAATTAATTGACTTACCTGAGGAAGCGATTTTGAATATTTGCCAGGGAAAATGGTGAGGAGGGATTGAACGGTTTGGTTTATTTTATCTGGAAGGTTGATCCTAGAACAAAAGGCAAGTCATTAAGTGATTCAGCTCCCCCTGCTCCGTTCCTTGAGCGCAATCAAGGACACACGCCATTCAACGGCAGCTCCGCTTTGCTGACACTCTCAAAGTCGTTCTTTCTTTCACAGCTGTCAGTGCTCTGCTCACGCTATGTTCCTTCCGGGCACTGGATCCTCGAATTCCTCCAGGCAGGAGACGCGGCCCCTGCACAAAAGGAAGCAAGGACTCTGCCTCTTGGCCTCCCGAAGATCAGGGCTGTAGGCCTCGCACATATTAACAAGCTGTCATTTACATTCTCCAGGTCACTTCTATCAGTCTGCCAAGGGCACCTGCATTTGAGAGGTCTTAAAATCTTTTTCTTCACGTTCATCCTCACCCCCTCCCTGCACCCCGCTTTGCCCCTTCCCCCCTACACCGTCTCACATGCCTGGGCTCTGCAGAACGAAATTAAACTGTGATTTGGTATGCTAAATTACCTGAACTAAAAACTATAATTTGCAATATTATTAAGTCATCACTGTCATGGATTTCAATTTCTTTCTGTTGAAACCCCTAACTCACAGCATCATTCTTTTCAGTGATTACTAAAAGGTGAAAAAGAGAGTGAAAAGCCCTTGGTTGCTCTACTGACTTATCATATCTGTCAGGGAAGTTAAAATATTATGCTTCTGAGTGGACTACTTGGGTGCTCCTGACAGTTGGGGTCAGTTGCCGGAATTGGAAATTTCACACTTTCGTTTCCAGAGAAATCCGGATGAGGTTTCAGTCCCGGGTGATGAGGACTTTCCTTTCTGTATTGCTTTTTCCAGCCCTCTTGGAAACACTGGATATGTCCTGCCAGCTGGCAGCACTGATGGTCTTCACAACCATCAGAAGCCTAAACCCCTTCTTCTGCCATAGTCTCTGTGTTGCTGCTTTGAATGTGGCATCTCTGTTTTCTGTACAAGTGGACCAGTGAGGATAGGCTAGGTTTTGCTGCAGTAGTAACTCCAAGTGTTGGGTGCTTAAAACCACATGTCTTTTTTTTTCCTTGCTTATATTATATGTCTACCAGGGGTGGGGAGGAGACTTTGCTTCACATCTCTGTTGTCACCTCACCTTGAGCCATAGGCCTAAATATTTCACTATTTGGAATATTGCCAGTCACCAAGTCAGCAGGAGAAGCACTGGCTCTTAAAGCTTCCTCCTGGCAGAAAGAAACACAGATCACTTCTGCTCACCCTTTTTTGGCCAAAGTAAGTCAGTTCTAGAGGGTGGGGGGGAGGTGCAATCCTACCAAAGGCCCAGAAAGAGAGAGTCAGACTATTTGTATATGGACTTAATAATAACTACAGGGGTCTAGTAGGTTTATGATTCTAAAATAATGAAGGGAAAGAATGAGTATAAAAACCAAATTTCATTTACTCCAAAATATGTAATCAGGACCATTAAGAACATAATGCTTCCCCTTGCACTTCGATGACATGACAAAAGCAAGGTGCAGACTTTGGTAACTATTGGGGAATAGCAATGATTAGATCTCATCATGGGTTCTGTGGCTGGTAGCTCCCTCTGTGACTGGGTAGGCTGGGACAGTAGCACAAGGTGGGATATGCTCTGTAATATGTCAGCACTCATCTAGGGAACAACGGACTGGAATATGCTGTTTTCTCTGTCTCTCATTGAGCAAGTTCTCTGCTTAACGGATGTAAATTTTACCAAGTCATTGTACAGACACTAGAGCAATGGTTTTTCAGGCTCTGGAGTCAGACTTCTTCAGTTTAGATTACAGCTTCATCATTTACTAGCTAATCTTAGGTAAATTGCGTCACCTCTCTATAGCCTCAGTTTCCCCCTCTGTAACATGGATAGAGTTATATTACTTACCTCATAACATTGATAAAATATATTTATAACTCTTGGCCCAAGGCCTAGAGTTATGTTATCCCTAGCAGGAGATCACTGACAATTTTCTTATTTACTTTAATACCAATACTTATAACAGATTCTGAAGTTTTGGGAAACTAGCTGTTTTTCCTCTGCTTTGATAAAATATTTTAAATATTTTTTCATTCTTCAAAAGCAGGTTTCAGGGCACAGGACTGCATATATCTTAAGTGCTATTAGGGGCCACCTGATAGTACATCATTACAGGTATGTTTTGCCCAGTCACTCACAGCAAATAATCCTTGTGTCTACACAAAGAAAATATTTTTCCTGTAGTCTCTTTGATGATTGGACTAACAAAAATGATATAGGCTGGCGAGGATTCTGAACGTCTTTCAAGGTTGATCTAAGCATTTAAATATAATGCACATAACCTAATAAGACACGGATGCTCAGAATCAAAACATAACGCCAGGTCATAACGTAAGTCAAGGACAAGAATGCTCTGGGGCCACAATTACAGCAGAAGCATGAAAGATAACTATATTTCTTGACCTTCTGGAGTCAGCTTAACTCCCAGCCTTCTGATTGCACTGAGCACTATTGCAGAGGCTGGCCAGTCGGCTGCCGTTAGTCTACTATGTCCAGTCGAAGAAACGGAATCTTGTCTTTACCCAGGAGAGTAAAGTCTATTAGGTTCAGTTTGCTTCTCTTATTTTCTATTCAGTTTGAAGACCCAACAGAGAGCTAGAAATGTAGTGTTACAGTACTTCTGGCTCAAGAAATTCTTCTTGGAAGCTATTAGTATCATCACAGAGACCTGAGACAATCGAGAAACTTAGTGCTGATAACAGTGCCCAAGAAGTAGATGTGCAAGGGAATGTTAACTATATTTTCCATGACATTCCAAGGCTACTATTAGAAGGCACAAAGGTCAGAGAATAATGGCTCACCCCACAGAAATTTTATTTCCAGTCAAAGATTTGAATCAACAACGCAGAACTAAATAGTTTAGAGTGTGGTACTAAGGAGGTCAAGCAATCATGGGTTTTGTCCTGTAGCCACAAAGGATATACCTACCCATTTAACTGTGTCAAAATGTGCCTGGTAAAATAGGAGGCCAGAATAGTGTTGGCAGGGAGCCATGTGTATTCAGAGCCACTCTGAAGAATCTTGTCAAGGGACTACCGTCCTGACAATGTTTCAGTCATTTCATAATCGCCAAACCCTGTCGCTCTCTAGCCAGCCCTAAGTCCTAACTATGCATGTAGTTGTAGCATGCGTTTAGTCTGGAACGTGCTTTCCTCTGAAAGATAAACAAGGAAACTAAGTTTAAAAGTTCTTTTACCTTTGGAAGACATATTAGATAGAATAAGATCCATATCAAATTACATGAATCTAATCATTTGGGTCAAATGATATAATTTGTCAATAGTATCAGATCTGCCTTATAATTTCCCAGAAGCTTAATTTATTACAAAGCAATTACCCCCATTAGGTTTGTAGTTAAAGACCCGTAAAGACCAGTCAGAAGACCCGGATTCCAGATCTGCAATCTGGCCCAAGTGACTTTATCTCTCTTGGCCTAATATAAAATGAGTTATTCAGACTAGAACAAAGGTCAGCAAACATCATTCCATGGACTGGAACACAACTATACCCATTTGCTTTCTTAGTTTCTATGGCTACTTTCATGCTTTCAACAGGAGGGTTGAATAGTAGCAACACTGATCGTATAGCCTGAAACACATAAAATATTTGCTATCTACTCCTTTACAAAAAAAATTTATTGCTTTCTGTTAAGACAGAGTTCTTCTGTTTCATCATCTGCAAAATGGGTATAAAAATAGTACTTACTTCATAAGATTATAAGGATTAGATGATATTTGTGGAAAGATATTGTGGTAAGATATTGCGTGGAAAGGAAAGGGTGACAGTTCATGCCTGTGATTCTTGGACAACTGGAGTAACAAAACCCAAGACAGGCAGAAGATGTGCCATAGGCAAAGAGTATCTCCAGCCTAAAGAATGCTGGAAACTCACATTATCTAATTATCAACTTGATAAGTGAGCTAGCTTTTGAAGGCTAAGTCAGATTCAAACAAGCCAAGAGAGGAACCAAAGGTGTTCAAAGTCAAAGGGAAGTGGAATGCCCAAGAAGCACTGAGAGGACAGTGAGTAGAAGAAATTGGCCAGAGCAAAGTATTCTGATGTAAGAGTTGTGTAGTGACAGAGTTAGAATAGTTGGTCGGGACAAGACTGTGGAGTTCTGAGCACTGGAGCAAGGGAAGTGGAAAGTTTCTTATGTGCCTTGAGATCCACTGAAGTTTTCTGATCCTGAAAGAATTAGTGTGTCTAGATTAATTTACCTGTCTTTATGGTACAGAATGCACGAAAGGACAAAGAAACAGGAAATTAACTTCATTTTAGAGAGATGAATTTCAGTTTAGTCTGCATTGCTGTTATGGTTATAAATATGTTTTATATTTGTTATTTATATTTTTTTCTTATTTCCTTTTCTGAAATTTCACTTAATTTGGTGTAAGTGATCCAAAGTAGAAAAAAAAGAAAAAAAAAAAATGAAATTTTAGTTATGCCTCCTTTACCTAGTCTGTTCAAAATGGACTAATAGCTAATACACAAATATAAAAATGAATTCATGTTATTTTTCTTTCTCTTAATGTAACTACTTACAAAGCTTCATTCTACATATATTTCAAAAAATTTATATTTTTAATATATTCTACAGCACTTATTGGGGTACACTGCATAAAAGATAGGGAAAAATGAGTAAAACATGAGTTATACCTTCAAGCTGGGAGGGAAAATAAGTAACATAAATGAATTAATACAGTGCTGTGAGTAATTTGAGTATTCAGAAGAAGTAGGAGGCAGAAAGCCTTCAAGAGTGTGACTGATATTGTTAATTATCTACTGAATGTCCATCTCCCAAAAGGAGATCTCCCTTACTAATGGAAGACCGATTTTGTACATTATTTCCAAGATTCTGGCTAAATACTCATTTTCTAGGATTTCATTGCATCTATGGATGGTCCTCTAATATAGTTCCGGCCAAAGAGCTAGAAGAGGACATTTTCTGGAGGTTTCTGGAAAAGCTTTTTACTTTCTTGATAAGAGAACAGATATTGCTGGCTCCATCCTTCCTCCTCTCATCTGCCTTTGAATGTGGATGTAACACTTATAGCTGGGGCAGCCATATTACTACCATGAGACAAGAAACAAAGGATGATGGAATGGAAAGATAGAAAGTTCTTGTGGCCCAAATGACATCTTTGAACATCTGAAACAACATCAATAATGACTGACTTCTAAACTTCCTATCATATAAGGAAAATTAACTGTCTTACCTAAACTAAGACTAGTGAAATATTCTATTACTTCCAGCTAAATACTAGAAGGTTCATTGAGTAAAGTTGATTCTATAGCTCCGTAGTAGCTATAGCATCTCCATTTAGAGCATTATAATAGACCCATTTGAGGAAAAAGTTAGTTTACTTGTGAATATACTGCTCACAGACAGGAAGGCAGTCTTTAGGCAAGTCCTCAAACCTGAGTCCCTAAACTTCCTCTTAGACCTCGCTGTTCTCAGGTTTATGTAATAAGAAAACCATGGGCATGAGATGTGGCTGGAAAACATTTTTATTCTATATAGGTGAGAGCATGTCATACAAATGGTCTGGAGTCTTCCTTCTCTTACTGCTTTTCACCATCTTAAAAACATATGATCATCTAAGAAGAAATGCTATGTGTTCAAGCTCTGCCTTTGATACCAAGCTCTGCCTTTGGAATATGAGATAAACACAGGTTTAGCCTTGGTATCAAATCTCTGGATGTAATCCAATCAAGAATTTCCTTTTGGTTTGAAAAAAAGAAAAAAAAAAGCAATGCTTCAGAAATGATCATTTGACTAAGATACTGGAGCCATGTAGCCATTAACAGACCAAAGTGCCATTTACCAAAGCTCTACCAGGATACAGTCAGTTCATTGTTCCTGCCAACAAGTAGGTGTCTCCTCTCACCTTCCTTGTTTCTGCTAATGCCATCATCATTGCCCTGTCACCCTAGCTCATAAACCCGAGTTCTGCCAATAACTTATGTTGTTTCCCTTTCCCTACCATCTACTGAGTCCATCTCTTGACCCATCTCTGCCTTGATCATCTCACTACCACTGCTTTAAGTCAGACCCTCATCACCTCTTCCTGGAGACTAGCAATGTCCTTCCCATTCTCTTCAACCCTAGGGTCCTGCAATCCTCCCCACATCTGCTTCCTAAAGCATTTAGCATTTACATTCTGCAGAGCAGGGACCTTGTTTGTCTGCCTTGTTCACCGTTGCATTCCCAGGACCAAATATGGTGCTTGGCACATAGTAAGCCCTCAAATATTGGTTGGAAGAATTTATCAAAAAGAACAACCCTGGTCTGGTTCTCCCTTGCTAAAAGTTTTACTGTCTCTTCATTTCCCATGACACAAAGTCCAGCCCTCCCCAGGATGGCATTTCAAGGAGCTCCAGAGCTTGGGTCACAGTCTGACATTCCTAGTACTCACCCCTTCGACACTCCTTCATGTGCTCTTTACTCAGCCAAACCAGACAATGTTAATTTCCCAAGACAAGATCTATTGTCTCCTTTTAGTATCTGCACCTTTGTGTCTCTCAGTGGAAAGCCTGGAAAGCCCTCCAGGCCGTCTCTGCCAACCCAAATCCTACCTATCCCTTAAGAACCAGCTTTCATCCCCCTTGCTTCATGAAGGCTTTTCTGATGATAATAGTAAACATGTTATTTAGGGGAGCTTACTACATGCTAGCTCATAGTTTCATCTCTCATAACCCCCATAAGGCAGATCTATTTATCCTTGGGTTAAAGACAGTGAAACCGAAACTCAGAGGCATTTATTTTAAGGACTTGACCAAGTTTACCCAGCAGGGACAAGGCAGAATTCGAATCCACTGCTGAAGCCCCTGTCCTTAGCCCTGCATCCTGTTACCCCCTTATCCCTTGTAGCTGTTCTCTGTGCATTTTGGAAGCACTGAGGCTGAAAACTCTGGCAGCCGAGGGGCTGAATTCAGAAGTGGATAGGATTTTAAAACAATCTTCAAAGATCAGATCTCACAAAAAAATTTGGATATTGAGCTTCTCTTGAAAAAATAGGAAGTTCTGGCAACATTGGGCCTGGATTCCCACATGGCTGTGATTGTAGGGAGCTGAGTCATGGATACCCCCTCTCCACCGGGTTTATGTCTTCTCACCCAGCCTGGCCTATGCAGGCATTTCAGTTTGTGTCCCTGATAGTCCTTGTTGGCACCTGTCATAGAGCATTTTTCACATTCTCCCTTATCTGATCTCACCTTCCTGAGGCTGCAAGCTTCCTACTTTATTTCTGTCTTCTCTGCTGTGTTTTCCCTCTCCCTAGCATGAAATCAGTGCTTGGCGTATTAAAGATTCTGCAGATTTTTGTTTTTGTTTTTTTATTGAATTGAATGTAAGTTTGCAGATTTGCTAATCTCAACATTTAATCCTTCTCCAAATACAGCTTTTGGGTTAGTTTTAGTATAGCCAATTCTTACTTAGTCACATTTATAGAAAAATAATAGAAATGAGAAACCAGTGAATAATCAGTCATTTTTGTTTTTGTTTTTTGACATTGGATTACATTAATATTTTCATTAGATGTTTGTTATTGATTGTTTTGGTAGATGAGAAAATTATTTTTCTTTCCCTGTGAAGTCTTCCCTGCTTCTAACAGTTAGCCATCTCTCGCCCCACTCCATGCCTCTATTGCAGAATTTGTCAGAGAGTATCCTAAGGATTCGTTCACTAACCTGCTTCCCCTCTGGGCAGGGACTCTGTATCATTCATCTTTGTATCTCTCCCACTCATCATATTGCCTGGTGGATAATAGGTGTTCAATACAGTTTCAATGACTGAATTATTGTCTGAAATAGATACACAATAGACAGAAAGATGATCTATACTGAAATTTCTTTAGTCTGACATGAGGGAATATAGACAATACTTCCTCAAGTTAGTTAATGGTATTGATAGCTTAAGATAGTACAGGCAGCCTCTGGGTTATGGACAAGATATATTCCTGAGAACATCTTTAGGTTAGATTTATACCTAACTTGGTGATGAACAGTGCATATATTGTAATAATAATACTACTACTATAAGGCTTCATGTGGTTATAATACATCGTGATACTGTAATAATAATATCCCTATACTGTAATAATAAGTTACAGAAACTATTGTGCTCTCTCTTTTCATTCAAATAAACAGAACATAAAAACAAACTCATACAAAAGATTTAGATAGGAGATAAGAAATTTCAGAAAAGAATATTAAAGGTTAACACTCACCTAACGTTGCATCAACACTAAGCTAATAGGAATGTTACGCTTATTTTGATCTTCTAAGTAAATCAATAATAAACTTTCCATTTCAATAATTAATCTACTATGCTGCTAAGTAATAATTAATACTTTCATTGGAGCATTGATTTCACATGTTCCATTATTCTCACTTTATCCTTTGTAATTGTTCTGATAATTGAGTGACTAAAGCCTAGTGCTTCCCCAATGAATGATGACATCTGCCTTTTTCCAAACACTGATTCCTAATTTCCTTTCCATTGTAATCACCTTTCTCTTCTCTAAAGACTCACCTAGACTTTCACTTTGGAGGCATGGTCTTAAGGTAAACACAGACTCAGAAGAAAAAAAAAGTTAAGACAAAAGTGATGCTGTTATGTAAGGGACCGTATAAACAATGAGACTAGCCTCTAAGATGCTGTGCCAACAAACCGCTTACACCATGTGGGTTTGTTCACATGTGCAGAAGAAACTGGTTTCCGAATTGTTAATTGTTTAATTATAAATCATCCTTATGGGAAGCCTTGGGAGCTGTTTGTAAGTATGTAAGTATGGAATGTCGTAAGTCAGGTCCTCTGTAACCCAGGGACTGCCTGTTTTATATTTCGTTTCAGTTAAAAATTTAATGTTAAATTCTTGGCAAAGAGATATTTTGTCAAATTCCTGGCAAAACCAAGAGTCTTTAGAAGTCCTTTATGCCTTCTTCTTTTGAACTGGTTTTAACAGGCAGTGCTTGGTTCATTAGCTCATGTCTTTTTACCACTGCCTTGGGGGGCAAGCTGGAAGGACCCCATGGAAGGCTCGTAGGTTTGATCCAAGACTATTAAGCAGACACAGTTCCTTGTTCAACTCAGACTTGACCAAAACAAATGGCAGCCATGGTACTCCATTTACTTCTTATCACCACACCCAAAATGGAAAAACCGGTAGAAATACTTAAAACTGGTAATAAGATGTACCTTCTCTTTTATTTTCTGTTGTGCTATCATAGAAGTGTTACTTCCTATAGTTTTCTTCCTGCAATTTTCTTCTTTCCAGGCGTTTTACCCTCATATTTTATTGCCTTAATGATATTCAAGATTTCACCTTAAACTTCACAGCTTATGTGATATCATTTAAACATTCTAGAAACAAAAGAAACAAGGATTAACGTTTATGGAATATTGGTGTGGGCCAAGCCCTGGGATAAGCATTTTAATTGGATCATTACATTTGGTCCTTACAACAACCCTAAGAAATAGGTGTCACTGTTAACCCCAGTCTTACATATGAGGAAACTGAAGTTTAGAGAGGTTCAGGAACTCATGCAAAGTCACAGCCAGTAAATCACAGAGTTGTATTCCAATTGCAAGCATCTGCCCTTCTGCTATCCCAAAATTCTCTTCTTGGCTGTTTTGCAGAAATTCCCCATTCGAAAGGTCCTAGTGACTTTTGCTAGAGGAGGTTCCTAACTTGGTGGTATGGGCTACTATTATTCAACTATTATTAAAGCATCTGAAAGGAAGCTAGACACAAGTTAAATTTGAAAATAGTGCACTTGGCAGCATTGATAGAGCCTCCCAAAATAACTGCCAGGTTTGAATTCTCGAGCTTACGTGATTCCCCTTTTGTCATCCAGGATTGATTTTGTATTGGACTCCACCTTGAATTTAACACCATAATTATTGGTACAAGAAGCAAGCCATCTTATTTACTAAAAGCAGATATAAATGTTTGAATGTTAGAAACCAGAGTGTCTCTTAATGTTTTCTCTCATCCTTTAGTCTAAGAAGGAAAGTACAGCTTGAAATGCATAAACTAGTATTCCATTTTTATACTTCTATTGTGAGCAATCATCATTTCCTTTTTTCAACTTGAGATTTTAATTTACAAGGGTCACCATGTGTGAGTGTTTCCAGAAGCCAAGTGTTTTCGGTGACATATCTGTGAAATTATAAGTTTGGACAACAAAATTGCAAATAAGACTCTAATTAATTTACCTCTCAAGCCTCTCTCACATTACACATAGTCTGAAGATGCAGAGTGAACATTTCACACTTCAGGGAGAAAGATGGTACCAAGATGGCCTCGGTCATCAAGACTCTTGACACCTTCCCGACTGCCTTCCTCTAACCTCAGTTCTCTTTGATGTGGATTATTGGCCTTGATCCAGTACTTTGATTTCTTTTCCCTGCATAATAACATGTGTATTTCTGCATCCTGTGTCCTCACCTTCTCCAGGAAGTCATCTTTGATTAATCCCACCTTCCCATTAATTACTTCTTGGTTCAAGGTCCTCCCAAAATTAATGGACTGAGGATTCTCAAATATTTGAAGGCATTTTCCTGAAAGGTCTGTTCAGCTCCTCTAGAGCACAAAAGTCCAGTATTTCTTCAAAAGTCTCACCTACTACACTCTACACACAGTGGGTACTAAGAAAATACAGACTGGCTAAATAAACAGAGACAGGGCCTTTCTCACAATGAAGCCCTATGTACTTTGTATAAAAATTGCTAAGGTATCAGGAATAACATCTCCATTCATATTGAAATCATGAAATCCAACTGACAGAGTTTCTACCACTTAGAACCATACCAAATATACTCCCGAGGGGTAGCTTGTTCACTGGGAAAACCTGACTCAGCAGGTTTAAATTGTTCCTTTTGAGGCACTTAACTTCTAAATTTCTTCATTCAGTGGCTTAAACTCGACTTTAATACTGCATGCACTAAAAAAATTTGCATTTAATTGCAGCAGTAGTATGTTTTCCTGTTGCCATCTGAAACATATTCATTATCAGTGTCAGGCTTACATTGAGAGAGTTTGGTTATTTATATCTAAAAAATCAAATTCAACAAAGATAACCGAAGGCATGTAAGTAGATTTTTCTACTTTTTTATTGTAAGAATATGCAGCCTGTAGAGACACAAATTCAAAACCTTGGCAAATCATATTTTCAATGACTGTTTGTCTAGAGATAAATGGATCTGTAGAGAAAGTTATTTTAAGAATGATAAGTCAACATGAATTTTATTTTTGAAATGTACACATACATATATTTTCAATATGTGTATGATTCAAGAAAATATTGTGTCTGGCAAGTAATTACTGTAGCACTTCAGATGAGGAAGAGATTTGAGCCTTAAAAAAATTTTATTTAAAACTATCTTAAGCCTTATTCCAAATTAAAGAACATTAAGACCTCATTGTATGCTTCTAACTACAAGGTTAAAATTGAGGTTTGAAATACCAACAGGCCGGGTGTGCCTTGGATTATCCATTTTATTAAGATCAACACATCTTCCTATTAGAATGCCACGCCATTGAGGGCTCGTGTGGGGAGGTTCAGTACCTCTTCTTATTCCAGGATATATTTAAATTAAGGACAAAGTGCTCCCCTAGATCCGCTAGTTGTTGTCGCGGTAGTTTTAATCAGAACCTGCTGCTGCAGGTGATGTCATGTGAATCGATGTTGATTTCATGAATCCTACGCCACGTTGATCAAACCACATTCTTGTCTAATGTGCTTGTGAAACAGTAAAAGTTTTTCTCCCCAAGGTGGAAGGTTGCCTACTTGGGATTGATGTATTTTGAAGATGGATAGTGACCTCTGAAAGGTATTCATAAATCACAACCAACCAGCAAATACAAAGTGAAATGAATAAATGAGACACATCCTTGCCAAATTTTAACCCCTACTTTCACTTTAAATATCCAAGTAACCAAAGAACTGTTCTCTTGGCATAAATTACTGGGAAACCTCATGCCAATTTTCCTCCTCAATGAATATGCAGATACATTGACGCGAAGCTACTGCTGCTGTTGAAAAGATCACATGTGTTTTAACCGGCAAAAGATGACAGGGTGATCAGAAGCCACACCTGGGAGACATCTGCAGCCTAACATCGGAATAATGAAATGCCGTTAAGGATTGGTGGACACAACCCTCAAGTACTTACAGAGCTTTGTGTTCTTTACTGAGCTGAGTGCCGTGGAGAGGGGAGATTTAAAAACACAAGAATAATCACTGTCCTCAAGGGGTTTCCCACATCACCAGAGAAACCATCTACTAGTCCACAGACATAGGGACATTACAAGGAGGGCAGCAGGAACAGTCAGAGGTACATCATGGGCTACAGATAATCATCGTTCTCAGAATTCAGAGCAGGCAGTGAAGAATCAACTGTAGCAGTCAAGAAGGGCTTCCTGTAAGCAAGGGGCTTTGAGTTAACTTTTAGGGAATGGGTGTGAATTCCGCAGGTGGAGAAGAGGTAGGAAGGACTCAGGTAGGGCGTTCAGCATGGGGACAGACTGGGAGGTGTGATCAGAGCTCACGGGCCACACTTGACTCTCCTGCTAGAATTCAGCTCGTTGAGCAAGTTCAGAATCGGGCCCTTTGCCGTGGGCCCAGGTGCTTCTACTGGATATATTGCAAACAGGCTTATTTCCTATTTCTTAAGCAGAGGAATGATATAAATGGCAATGCTTAAGAGGCGCTGGAGAATCCGATCAGGAGGCTGGTACCGCAATGCCCAGGATAAGGCAAGGGTGCTCTGATCCATAGTGCAGTAGGAATTGAGAAGAAATAAAAAGAGAGGTTATTCTGATAAATTTCTAGGGGCTAAAACATCATAAATTATCTAGAAAATGGGAATTATCCGTAAAGCTTCTTGATGTTATCCATGAATTGAATTAGCAGGATATACTGTTTTAAGTGTAATGTACCTGCAGTTTGCCCCAAGTGCCACTAGGTGGTGAACGTGCATTATTCGTGGCGTGAAATTAGCTGTTTCTCTTCTGGCGTACGGAGTTTAGCTAATCTTAAGAATTCAAATTCTAATTAAATCGAATTAGATTTTCTATTACTAAAATATAACTTTATGACTTATGTGACTAGTTATTAATGCAGGAAGCTGAAATATTACTCTGTAGCTATTTCAAAAATACAAAAACCTGTGTACAAAATTGGAACTAAGTATAATTTCTACAGGGACTCCCCATTTTATTTTAATTTTTTTCTATTCAAGAAACATCCCTATTTAGTACTCAAATAGTGACAAGTATCTTTGGTAGTAAGTGATATCAAACTATTTGGGTGCGTAGATTTGGAAATTGTACTGCATTCTAATCTGAGCTAACTGCTCTGGGTTAGAGCCTGTTTCTTCTACTTAGCTGTTTGCCCCAACGTGGTCAATACTACCCTCATCTGGTAGTGCTTCTGCTACCACCAGGAAGCCCAGTGAAGTGTGTTACTCGCACTTTCTCCCTCGAAATAGTTTACCTAACTCTAAGCATCGTGAAGGCAGAGTCAATGCCTGTTGGGCTTGGCCCCTATCCTAGCGCCTGGTATGGTAATAAGTGCAGAATAAACCCTCAATGAATTAGCGAAATTTTTCTGCTAGTTAAAAAAATAGCGCAGTGCCCTTTCCATGTTATCTCAGTAAGTCACGTACGAATGCATAGTGTATTTTTGCCAATCAGGCAATCAGAACTTACCTCTGTTACCCCTGAGAGTGACTCAAAAGAAGTTCACACAGATTTTCATGTATTCTTTGTTTCTTACAGTCTGTCACTGAAAATACGCATGCAAGGATGTGTGTGGTGTGCATGTGTTTAAGAGGCCTGGCACTTTGGTATCAGTCGTTCCAGATTAATTCAACAAGATTATGATTTTCGTTATGTGAGGTGTTCAAGCTTAATGTGTGTTTATGTTGCTTATGTTTATCTATATAAACACGGGAATGGATATCACAATGAGATCAAATATTTGAATTTGGGACTATGCTGCCACAGCAATATTACAGGCATTAATGGTAGTTGTGGTGGCCATTTATTGACTGCTTATTGTATCTAACTTAATCTTTCCAATAAGTAAGTACTACTAATCATATTTTATAGAAAAAGAAGCTGAAATGCAGATGGAATAAGTAAGGTACATTAAGGACATGAGGTTAGCGAGGTTCAAATTCAGCAGGAGCAAGTTGAAACCAAAGTTGAAACTCGGGGCTGTTTGGCTGTGCAGCCTGTTCTTCCCTGGAATGCTGCACTGCCCGTCTCTACTGCTGTGTTGACTTTTCCTGCTTGCTAATCTTCCCAAAGCAATACCATAGAAACATTCATTTAAACATACTTATGGGGTAGATACCTTAGACATAATGAACAAATAATACCAAAAATCTTTCAGTGTAGCAATTTTGGTGGAAATGGCCACTTAAGAAAAATTCTACTGAATCTATTAGTAGTTTTGAAATTATTCATGACCTTTTTATACTGTAAAATACTCAACTGACTTGGTCATTTCTATAGCCAGGGTAAAACTATTCTTTTGTCTAATGTAATATATGTAATCCTATAAACAAAAATGAATATCACTTAATTCAAAACATAATGTAGACAAATATGGTTAAAAGTGTAAAAATTGGCACTACAGAGCCCCCACAACAAATAGTTTGGGTCTCTAACTATTCTTGAAAACACATGGAAGAGAGAAGGCACGTCTGTGACGCAGCCTGGCAAGGAAATGGATAACTCCATGTCCTCCTGGTGAGAGTAGAAACTGTACAATCTCTTTTGGAAGGCAGTTTGGCAGGAGGTACCAAAATTACAAAAACACAAATCCTTTGGCCAAACAATTCCACTTGCGGAAGTTTATCCTAGAGATTCACTTGCACATGTATGAATTATCACATACACAAGGTATTCTGTGCTTCTACTTCTTTGTAATAGCAAAAAGTTGGTAAAATTGGTGAAGACTCTAAATATCTATTAAGAAAAAACTGATTAAATAAATTAAAGTACATCATAGTCCATCCCTCATGAAAGAAAAGAAAATGAAAAAAATTAAAAATTATAACCCAAAATGAAAAATAATAAAGAAAAATGAAATTAAGAAATAAGGTAAATTATATTACATCAGTATTATGGACCATTATGCAGCAGTATGAATGAGAAGCTTTTTTAACATTGATATAGAACAATCTCCAAGATACATAGTTAAGCTAGGAAAAGGGGCATGGCAATATTTATAATATGCTACTAACTGTGCCTTAAGAAAAGGGAAAAGGAAATAACATAGACTCATGCACATCTGTATTTGCTTGACTATGCATAGGATAATCTCTGGAAGAATATATAAAAAAATTGATGAGATTGGTTACATTTAAGGAGGGGAACAAATTGGCTGGGAGTTGGAGAGTAAAAGGGAGGCTTTTTCATTCCAATTTGAACATGTGTTATCTATTTTTTAAAACCTTATTGTTTTAATTTTAAAAACTTTAAAAAACATCTGTATCCTTTAATCTTACATTTCAAGTTCTAGAACTTTGGCTTGAGGCTACTACCAAAAATGTGCCAAAAACTTATGTACAGAGCTGTTCTTTGCATTATTATTTATAATGATCAAATAGAGAGGGAAATAAAATATCCAGCATTTAAGGCCAAGCACAGTGGCTTACACCTGTAATCTTAGCACTTTGGGAGGCCGAGGTGGGAGGATCACTTGAGGCCAGGACTTCAAGACCAGTCTGGGAACATAGTGAGACCTCATCTCTAAAAAAAAAAAAAAAGAAAAAAGAAAAAAAAATTCATCGTTTGGAAGTTAAAAGCAAGAAATATGTGCATATGTGTGCACACTACACATTTCCTTTGTGAAATGCAGTGGATTTATATGTTCAATATTAGGAATTCAAGATCAAGCCTGACTTGTTCATTGAATCCACAGCATCTGATGCAGTGCTTAGCACACAGTAAAAACATGATTAATTACAGAAAGATTAAAAAATAGAAAAGAAACTAAAAGGATATATTCTAAAATGTTAACACGTTTTACCAGAAATTTTTGCTTTCTTCTATGCTTTTTTTTATTTTCCAAGTTTTCTACAATAAAGGTACTATTTTATGATTGGAAAAAAACGGTAAGTGTTATAAGACTGCATCCTAAAAAAAAATCATATTTTTCATGCCATGACTGTCTATAGAGGAACATCTATTTTAGTGAGTACTGATGAGTGTTTGCATTTGATCAACAGCACTCTCAGAAATTCTGGAAAGGACAGTGGTGGTATGTAAGTGGCAGCTGGTACGTTTAGTGAGTATTGGAGGTCCACGAGGGATAATTTGAATGTTAATTACAATATCACTCTATACTTGTAAGGGATCACAGAATTAGGATTGGAATTATTTAACTGAACAGAGTTATATAAACATTGATCTTTTCTGTAACATTAGACCTGATTATTTGTTGTTTCCAAGTTTTTGGCTACAGACACATCTGAGTTCTGGTCCTCACTCAGCCACTTAGACACTCTGTGACCTTTCTAAGATCATATTACTCCATCTGCAAAATGAGGTTAATAGTACAGTCTTTGCGGGGTTGCTTGCAGAGTACATTTCTAATGCCAGCGAAGGGCTGACTTAGCCCAGTCCCTGGCCGACGGAAGGCTCTCAGGATGCCTCCGTCACCTTTCTGCTTCTCCCGTATTCATCGCTGAGTCCTGGGTGTGAATGAAGAAATAAAAGTTGGTTTAAAAATGGGGAGAAAGCTTATTTTCTAATCTAACATTTGATTTCATTCTACTACTGTTCCTTTATGTCTGGATCATCCCATTTCACTGATATGGGAAACAAGTATTGCCTGGGGATCTGTGACCGTCCTAAGACCCAGTGATTAGTGCCTACACTGTACAGATACAAAATATACACAGGCGTCCCTTTGCGACCTCTAGAATTTTGCTCTAAGGAAAGAAGATGGAAATCCTCTATTGATTGTATTGCTGTGCCTGAGGACGCTAGAGAACTTATTACATTAGTATGGGTTTTGGATGTTTGCTTAAAGCCACAAACCTTTTGATGTCTACCTTCTAGCCCTGAGAAATTCCTCATCACTCTCATAATTCCCACAAATAAGATAAAACAGGACTTTTAATGGAAAATTCTTTGTGCCTCCTTGCTCTCTGACTTCAGTATCTTGAAATATTAATTTCACAAAATCATTTTCGAAAGTGTGTTCCAAATAATTTTTACCACTCTCTTAACACAGTTAGCTTGCTTAAATAATAAAGTAGATGAACATGATAAAATGTGCCATATTTGGAATAAAATTACTCTACAATTATGCAAAATTGAACTTTAAACATTATAGGTATAAAATGTTAATATATAAAAGCAATTTTGTAAACCATACCCAAATGAGTTGACTAATTTTTTTAAGTGTCTTCGTCTATTTGGGCTGTTATAATAGAATACCATAGACTTGGTGGCATATATTAATATTACAAATAACAGAAATTTATTTCCCACAGTTCTGGAGGCTGGGAAGTCCAAGATCAAGGCTCTGGCAGGTTTGGTGTCCTGTGAGGGCTGTTCCTAGTCCGTAGATGGCTGCCTTTCAGCTGTGTCCTCACAGTGCAGAATGGGGCAGAAGAGCTCTCTGGAGTCTCTTTTATAAGGGCACGAATCCCATTCGCGAGGGCACTACCCTGGTGACCTAGTCGCCTCCCAAAGGCCCCACATCCAAATATCATCACACTGGAGATTAGATTTCAATGTATGAATGAGGAGAAGGGAGGACATAACATTTGGTCTATAGTACCATACCTCGATAATTTGACTAATTTTTTAAGCAACTAAAAAGCTGATTAAATTTCCTAAATAGGGCAGTAAGAAGAAATACACAAACCTTTGGATAGATGAGCATTTTATCCTGGAAGAATAAAATCATAGCAATTTGCAATGTTAAAAAATACTACCTGTCAATGAATACTTTCTGGAATGTAGTAATAATAATACTGTATTTTAATATTTCTGAAAACCGTGTTTCTTAAGTGTAATCACTGAGAACTGACTTCTCCCTGGTGCCGATGAGACTCACAGGACATTGGCCACTAGGTGGCTCTTTCACAAAATGACCTTAACAAGAGTGATGCTAGCTGGCATCGCTGATTTTACATTTTTAGTTGAATATTGCCCATGATTTCTGGTAAGTTACTAAAATTTACTAAAGAAAAGTTCTTCAGTGATTCTCAGAAATAGGAAAACAAGAATGCAAAAACTGGAAGGAGAATTTTGACATTTGGATTAATAAAGTGAATAATAAAAATTTTTTAGTGTTAATTTATACTCTTGTCTTTGTTTCCCCCAGCTATCTGTCTGTCTGGAGAATGATACTTCTATTTGTATTTCTGCATAGCAGCAGTTTGGCTCAAATAAATCATCTAATTCATAATACTGGTAGATGTGCCAAAAAGTCACACAAACCAGAAGGTTCAAAATAATTTCTATCAACTCTGCACAGTGTGTTTGAGGAAGAGCAGATTGTTGTAACTTTTATGCTTACAATCAGGGAGCATTCATAAACAGAGGCATTTAAACATTTGTGTATATCTGACATCATAGAAACATCAAAAATCAGGTAGGAAAAGTTGATATTTATTGTAATCTATCTTCCAGCACGCAATGATAATTATAGTAACAAAAATAATAATAAAATGGTAACAACATTTTTGAGAACTCACTATATACCAGACAGTGGGGCTAAACACCTTACAGGTTCAGGATTAATTTGCCATATTAGACTCAGAACAATCCTAAATTCCTCTAAGTATGCAGTGATTTATTAAGCTCTACAAGAAACTATACCAAAAATATTTTTCTTTGTCCTCCTGGAATGCATACTCAAAGAAAAGAACTGAAAGTAAGATCACCCCCTCTTGCGGTGGTATTACTAATATTTCCCAATTCCGTCCTAGTGGAGGTTTTCTTCTTACATTTTTAACACAAGTATTTGATTTTATATTGATCAAGTTCTCCTGCAGTTTGTTTGTGGTGGGGTGCGTGTGTGTGTTTCTTTGGCTGGAGTTTGCTAACACTGACTATGACCCCAGAGAGCTGTGGGGGCCTTTCAGGAGATGCCCAGTGGGCTGCTCCTCCTACCAGGCATGGCCTTAAAACTTGTCTCTGCATCACCGCCTTTGCCACCAACTCTTTCTAGCCTCCACTGAAAACAATTCCTCCTTATTTGATGCTGGAATCTCTGGCACAAACAAGACTGGCATAAAAAGATCCACTCAGCACGGAGACTTGAGGGACATTTATCTGAAGAGCCAGGGCAAGGATAATGCACTTGACTAAACCTAGAGCAGCTTGCGGTGGGACAACAGTAACCTCTTTTCCCCCTTTAAAATAATCAGTTGGATGAGAATAGTTCCAGAAGTCAACAAAGATCCTTTACGGCAGCGGTGGATACATTCCCAGGGAGACAGTATAGATCTAAGGGGGCTGTTCACTTGCTCTAGAGGATGATTTTCTACCATCGTGAAAGTATAATGAAACAAACTTAAATGACCTGTGGCTTGGTCAAGTTCTAGATTGTTTATCCAGTTACTTAGCCAAGAGCTGTCTTTGGTCACTTTAGAAATCATAAGAGCCAGAAATAAAAAAACAGGAATTTGTGAGAAAGAAAAGAAACAGAGCCAGGTTTTCTTGTTCTTACATGACGACTGCTGGGTTTTGGTTCCATTGCAAGCTACATTGCCTCAGTTCTGCTGGGGCAGCCCAGGAAGGTGGGGAATCTTTATCCAAAAGAAGAATCTTTTCTCTCCACATAGGCTATTGAACACAACAGTGGTTTAGACATTTTAACAGTAAGGTATGTGACATCCTTTGAAACTTTATAAAGGGGGAAATAAAAGCCTGAATAGGCAAGATGGGTAAAATAAGGCAGTGAGAGACTGCAATGCAAAATCAGTATAAAACGGGGCAGTGCAGTACTGGTACACATCAGCCTGTGACCAGCCCTGGGAAGGAAAAGACAGTGTCACACCTGCTGCTGCCTCCACCAGCCTCCTCCACCAGCCTGCTCCTGCTCACTCTTGGCTAATGATTTTGCCTCCTGCATCACTGAGAAAAACAGAAGCAATTGCGAACTCTCATATCTTTACGTCTTTCTTTATTTTTTTGTAGAGATAGGGTGTCATTATGTTGCCCAGGCTGCTCTCCAAGTGATCCTCCTGCCTTGGCCTCCCCAAGTGCTGGAGTTACAGGCATGAGCCACTATGCCCAGCCCATCTTCACATCTTTCTATTGCCAAAGCTAGGACCTACTTCATCTGCACCATTCTCTTCCCTTCTCTCTGGTTCCTGGAGAAGAGCTATCCCTGCTGCTCCCCTCTGCTTGGGCTCTATCCCATCCCTTCCCAAACACGTGCCTGCAGTTAGTCCCCATTTTCTGTGACATCCTTTGTCCTCTATGCTAGATCATTCCAAGAGCAAGTAAATATGCTCAGTATAGCCCTCTGCAAACTTTATGCTGCATACAAATCACCTGGAGATCTTGTTAAGATGCAGATCACAATTGGAGTTGTAAGACTCTAGTATTTATTTAAAAAAAAAAAATCCCTTCTCTTGACCCCCGCACATACTCTCTTGCACCTTCCCCATGTTTTAGCAACCTGTCACAGCCAAACTTGTTGAGAGGTGTCTACAGTGAGTGTGTCCACTTTTCACTCACATTCTCTGCTCAGACTGTCCAAGGCTTCCATCCCCACCATTGAACTGAAATTGCTCTTGTCAAGATCATAATAAACTCCATTTGCCAAGTCCATTGGTACTTTTCTGCTGTCCTTCTTGACCCCTCGGCAGAGTTTCAGAGAGGTCACCCCTCTCTCCTCCTTGAAACTCTTTCTTTTGACTTTCATGATGCCTATTCCGAATTTTTCTCCTACCTCAGTTTTTTTCAGTCTCCTTTGCTGGCTCCTCTCCATTTGCTCAATAGCTAAGTTTGGGGGGTGTCTCAGGGCTCTGTTCAGGCCCACTCTGTCCATATTCCTTCCTTGGGTGACTCCTCCTATTCCCACAATGTTAAGGGCCATCTAAATGCCTAGGACTTTCAAGCCTATATCTCCTGCCCTGACTCATCGTCTTCTGGATATCCAAAATCACATCGCCCTTGTTCATGGCCCAAACACAATTCTTCATCTGCCCTTTCCCCAGCTCACTCCTCCTCCACTCTTCCCTGCCTCAAGAAAATCAGCCTCATTTACCCAGTTGCTTATGCCAAAAAGGTAGGCAGTTCTTTGGTTTCTCTTTTTCTCACCTTCCAGATCCAATCTAGTAATAATATGTCTATGGCAATTTTACCTTCAAATCATCCTGAATATATCCACCCTGGCCTCAGCTACCTTCCTTTCATGGACTACTACAATAGCCTCCTAACCACTTTGTTTTTCCTTTACAAGACATTTTGCCTAGGTGGTTTGTTAAAAGTGTACATTAGATTGTGTTCTTCCTCTGGCTGAAACACTCCAGTGGCTTCCCATCACACTTAGGATAAAACTCCGACTCCTGATTCTGGCTTGCACGTCCCCCTCTGTGGCCCTGGCTGCTTCTCTGTGCCACTCTCCCCTTCACCTGCTGCCATGCTCAGGCATCCTTAGTTTCCTGTGTCTTGGCACATTTTGCGTGGCCCATACTGCTTCCCCTGATCTTTTCCTGGTTAATTCCTTACTCTCATTCTCATCTTGTGCTGGTTATTGCTTGTTTACTTCTGGGTTGATCCCCATCCTGCAAACCACATTCTTCCAGGGGATTTGGCCATTGGGAGACACTAGAAGACTGGCAGGAGGGAAGAAGCAAAAGTGGGACAATTCTCCCTCTTCTCTTTTTCTCCCTCCACCTCCCTTGTCCTGGGGGCATTTTCTAGCAGGGACTAGAGGGCTGGGTCTCCTCTGTGGTTCAGCTCCTTGACAGAGAGACCCCTCCCTGATTCCAAATATTGTTCTGCCATGTGCCGCCTCCATGGTGCTGGCTCCTGCCACACTGTTGGTCCATGTGGTCTAGCATCTGGGCCAGTCATATCACCTCCCCCAGTAGTGGCTTCCTGTATTGCTAATGTCTACCACACTTGATTCTCAATTTTCCATCATCCGTGTGGCCACTTCCCTGTGTTAAATTTCCTTTGTTTGAAATACCTAGAGTAGTTTTTGTTTTCCTGACCAAACAGTTCTCAACTTCTGTTAAGCTCATCCTCAGAGCAGCCCTCACTGACCACTGAGTCACTCTCCAGCACATACACCCACCTCAAGTCTCCTCATTGTACTCTCACTTTCTGCTACTTTTCTTATTTGTTTGTTTGGTGCTGTCTTGCTTAGTATCCTCAGCCTAGATTAGCATATGATATGTAGTTGGTGTTCAGTAAATATTTATTGAATAAATGAATAAAAGAAATGGACTGCGATTTGGGTAAACAAAATAGTGTGCAAACGAAAAGGTGTTATGAAGGAAGGGGGTGATAAGCAGGCTTCTAACTATAAACTCTGGGGTGGGGGTGGAAAATAAGAGAAAGAGAAATTAGGCAGAAAAAGGAAAATATTACCCTTTGGGAAGAAAGACAATGAGTTGGGGAGAAGGAAACTAGTATTTATATAATATCTGCTAATGTGCCAGTTGCTTTGCACATGATTTCATTCTGTTCCCACATCGACACTGCCAGGTGGATATTATCTCTATCTTACTGATGAGGAAATTTGAGTGTCTGAGAGGTTAGGTAAGATATATAAGATTATAGGCTTGTAAAATGCACTATAGGATTCAAGCCCACAACACCCCTCTGCCTGATTAGGACAAGCCCAGGATGGAGGATCACAGACTGGATCAATGCCCATTCTACTTTTATTTAAATGTAGAACTTGTAAATGCAAACTCATAAGCTACCATTTCTAAAGCACTTATTTTATCCTATAGCCATTCCCAGTGTAAGAATTCAAGACTTTTTAAAATCAATTCCCATCTTCTTGCCCTTTCTGACCCCTTTGACCCCCCAAATAAAAAGACAGATCATGATCCACACAACTAAGTAAACGACAATGTTGCCACACGCTAAATAAAGTGGGCCTTTGGAGTTTTCTTCCAGGTTGACCTCAGAATGAGCCTGTTGTGGTGATTTACTCTGCAGTAAGGAAGGGGTTTAGGGAATAGGTCTACCCCATATATCAGCAGCTTCCCAGAGAGCTCTAAGTTGTTATTCAGGTATGTGCTCCATATGGCATCAATAGACAAAGATGGCCTAGTTCCCCTCAAATTTGCCAGGCCCTTTATTTTTACCAGCATCACTTATGTTTTGTTGAATTTCATTGAAGAACCCTATTATCTTAAGGGCAATTGAATTCTCAGTCCTGTTTTTGATTTCCCACTTTATGCCAAGGTCTGAAAATGGTCGGTGATATTATTATGTAGTTTATAGGGAAATTGAAGGAGAAAAGCCCAAAATAGTGGAGCAAATCATTTTTTTTCTAATGCTAATTTCTCTTGTTCCGTGGATTCAATCAGGCCATTAACAGGACTTTGATGTTGCTTCTTTCCTGATTTGTTCTTAAGACTTTCCCTACCCCCAAACATCATGCTCTCAGATACTGAAAACTCACAGCAAACAAACAAATCATGGAAATTAAATAGCAATAAAACTGTTGTTGGCTTCATGTAAAAAATATTATCCAGTATTTAAATGGCGATTATTTCCAGAAACTTGGCAATTGTAACCATACAAATGATGAAATTGATTCCAGTCACAGTCTATCTTTGTTTGGAAAGGAAATACCAGTAGTGTTTGAAAAATGGATTATTAAAGACTTTGGTTTGCTGAAGGTGGCTCATATGTTCTATTTGCTAACACAGCATCTTGTTGGGGGAAAAAAAAAATAAGTGCAGCTTTTCCCTACCCCAGATTATTTTCACTACAGATCTTTAGAGCAGGAAATAAAAAACAGCTAATGGTCATGGGGCATGTGGAATTAGTTTAAGCAAAGCTGAACCCAGGTCCTGCTGACCGCCTCCTCTTTCCTGTGCTGTTTTGTCTATGCCGGCCTTAGAATATGTCAACAAATCTCTTTTAAGCTCAGATGGGGAAAAGGGATGGTGATTCTTGCTCTTTCTGTAAGGGTGTAATTTACAACAGATGTGCTTTTTTAGAAAGGTACAAGTTTGTCTTGTAAAATATTTGTAAAGCAAAATAGCCTCTGGATTTCACAAAGTAATCTTTGTTTGGTTTTGGAGATGTCACAAAGAGCATTGTTTTTATAATACTGATATGATTCTTTTCTCACACAATTTGATTATAACTCAAGGTTAGTTTTTGGGAAGAGCCAAGCTTAAATATCTAGAACATTGTCATGAAAAAATACCATATGTGACTTGACAACATTTTGACAGTGACTGAAAGAAGCCCCATTTTAATCATGAGACATGGGTTATAGTCCCAGGAACTTACTTTCTTTCTCTCTGTCTCTCTTTGTCTCTGTCTTTTTCTTTCTTTCTTTCTTTTTGTAGAGATAGGGTCTTGCTATGTTGCTCAAGCTGGTGTCAAACTTGGGCTCAAGCAATCCTCCTGCCTTAGCCTCCCAAAGTGCTGGGATTATAGGGATGAGCCACCCCACCTCCACCTCAGGAACTCTTTTTAACTAGTAATGAGATCTTAGCTTCTCCAAGCCTCATTTTCTTCAGCTGTAAAATGGGGGAATCACCTGCTCCTGCCTTCTCAAGTGGGAAGATAAATTGAAAATGTGTTATAAACCATAAAGTCCTATAAAAGATAAATGATTATTTTCATAATAAACCTATTCAAGAAAAAAATCTTTGAGGGCCCCATACCTTGCATATATTTTTTTTGTAAATTTACAAAAGACATAATCATAATAGAAGGAATCTTTATTTGATTAAAAACTGCACTAGCAATTAGACTGGCAAAAGAACACGTATTGTTCAAATAATTCTGGCCCTGATTCAGCCATGAGGCTTGTTGAAGAACAAATCGCTAATTCTAAAGGTTAGTTTTACTTGCATAAGCACTGACAGATAAAATCACATGATAAAATGTATGCATCTTGCATGAGTATGACCAGCGGCCTGTGGGGGACATACAACTTCCAGTGCTTGGGGAATACTGTAAACAGATGAACTTTGTGCTCAGATGCCGTTTTTCAAATCCCATGTCTCGGATGAGAACAAATACAGCAGGGGGCACCAGAGGAAAGTGAGCATGGGCTGAGGTAGAAGTTTGAGAATTTTAGGCAACTGATCTTCAGTTTCCCATTCCATCTAGGGAATGAGAACAATAGCCATCACCCTTGTGGGACTGTTGTAAGGATCATATGAGATGATACATATGACAAAGAAGTTTATACAGACATAAAATAATATTTCTGATATATAAATAAGGGGAAAATTTTAACATTTAAAAGTTTTAAAGTATTTTTTCAGTCTCTTCAAAATTGTTAATATTAATGACTAATATTTACTGAGTACTTCGTATGTTCCAGACGTTTGTGATAAATGTTTTAAATGGGTTAAACCAACTTAATTTTTTTAAAAACTTAATTTTATAATCATCACAAAGGTAGGTTCCATTATTATTGCCATTTTACAAATGAATAAGTTAAAAAAATTGCTTAAAATTACATAGCTAAGGAAATGATGGAGGTAACATTGAACCACACTTGGCAACAGAGCCAGTTATTCAGAAATCTAGTCATCTTCTAAATATGGTCACCTAGAATTACAGAGCACCCACAGCTTTCTCTAAACTCTCAGATGCCTTCTTCTGCATTTGAACTCCAATTGTACTTAAGCACACATTTGAAAATAATAAACAATTTTTAAAAATATTTTAAAAAAAAACACAACTTTTTCATTAGAAGTTGGAATAAAGAAAGCCTAGCCCAGCATTTGCTATTTGGATTCAGAAGCAAGCTTGGTGTTTCTGTTAGGTATTCTCACTCAAGCTTTACCTACTGACTGAACCCATGGAAGGGCAGGAGAAATTCCACCCACCAGCAATGTTCTCAAATCAGCTTTCAAACGACTCTGAGGGGAAGGTGCAATTCTACAGCCCTTGTTGTCTTATCTTTGTCTCATCTGCAAAATAAGATCTAACCAGAAGAGATTTTAGGATATGCCTTATTTAACCATTTTTTCTTCTCAAATGAGGTCTAAAGACAGGCATTTGATCTGTAATCCTGAGTGTGCTTTTATATTTTCAAAACCTTTCCACCGTCTGTTCATTTTGACTTTAAAGAAAACCACATGAGGCATACAAATTCTTATCTCAACACTCTTACAGTCCTGGGTGAAAGTAGCCTGTCTTATTTCTTCTCTGATTACTTGGGAGCCCAGCCTCACAGCTACTGCTGCGACTTCTATCAGTGTTAGCCAGGATGTAGGCCTCTTTGGCCCTTTTGCTTGGAGTCCATCTAAAAACAGAACTTCTCCAGGGACAAAAGCTTGAGATCGATAATGTATAAGCCCCTTCTCTCCTGCCTGCTGACAAGGTGCTTAAGTCAAAGGTTTTGATATTGATATTAATATATACCAAAATCCAGGGATGCTCAAGTCCCTGACGTAACTGCCCATTGGTTGAATCAATGGGTGAGGAACTTACTATATGGTGGGCTGGCTTCATTTGTAGGACAGTCAGGGCTTTTCTTAAGTCATTAGGACTACAGTCTGAGCAACAAGAAGTCTGGCTCCAGGGAACTCTTCCTCCTGACAACAAGTCCATCTGTATCCCTTGGTAGTTTTTATAAGATTGATATTTAATGAGAAAATTATGTATAGCCTTTTACAAATATTAACACTAATAATTTTGTTGAATTAGAAGTTAATACATTTAGCAAGTTTTGCTTCTGCCTTGGCTTTATGTCGTCTGTGTTTCTTATCCGAGACATTTTCCTTCCCTTCTCCATAATCACCACAACCTCTGGGTCTCGTTCCATCCACTGGGCTGTCTCTCCTCTAAGCTTTCCTCTTCCCCTTCTCCTTTTACTCTCCCTGCTGTTTCTTCCACTATCCTTTTTTTTGCCATCTCCTTTTTTCTCCTTTCCTCCCTTTCTTTTTCTTTTCTCCCTGACTTTCATCGTAACTCTTGGAGGGCCAGCTGCTATTTAGAAATGCCCATTGTTTATGCTGTCAAGCCCAAGGGACACATCTCTCAATTATTTTTACTTTGCAATCACCTTTAAAGTTACACACAAATATATAACATTAAGCCAACAGGGCAAAACACAACTAAATGCTATTACAAAAACCATTGCAGAAAATGAGCACTGAAAAGCATAAGGCTACCTTGCAACGGAGGAAGCAAAAAATTTAGACCAGGTAAATGCTCATTCTGCAAAAAAAGAACAAAACAAAATCAAAAACCTGTGGATGGGTGTGGTAGCTCACACCTGTAATCCTAGCACTGTGGGAGGCTGAGGCGGGAGGATCGCTTGAGCTCAGGAGTTTGAGACCAGCCTGAGCAAGAGTGAGACCCTGTTTTTACAAAAAATAGAAAGAAATTAGCTGGACAACTAAGAATATATTGAAAAAATTAGCCAGGCATGGTGGCACATTCCTGTAGTCCCAGCTACTCGGGAGGCTGAGGCAGGAGGATAGCTTGAGCTCGGGAGTTTGAGGTTGCTGTGAGCTAGGCTGATGTCATGATACTCTAGCCTGGGAAACAGAATGAGACTTTGTCTCAAAAAAAAAACAAAAAAACAAAAAAAACCTGTGCCAAATCAGCAGGAAAGAGAGGAAAAAAAAAATCTTAATGTAACATCATAGAGACTCTGTCATTTTTTTTTTTAAATGGAACCTGACAAGTTAACAATAAGTATCTGGGGTAAAACTAAACATGCGTTTCATATAGTTGAGAATTTCCTCTAAAATTTCAAATTTTTTTCTTAATTTAAGAGATAGATAAAAATTTGAATTACTTTTATTAAAAAATTATGTCCATTAATTTCATTATTTAATGACAGTCACTTTATTGGTCCCAAGCACTGTACTTAGGAGCTTTACATGTATTATTGTAGTCTTCCATATAACTCCGAAGTATAGATGTTTTTGAGAACTGTTTTATTTTTTAAGAGAAAAATACAGTATCTTGTTAAATGGTGTCCATCCTCTTAATCTTAAATATCTCTTTCAGAATCCTTCAGTGTCTCAATAGTGGGTTCCTATTTTTCAAGGCTAAAGTCAGGAAAAGAGCCAAGGCAACAAGGAAACTGGATAAGATTTGATATAATAGGAACTGAGTACGACACTCTGATAAGATTCAGTAGCCAAGAGACTGTGAGTTGCCAAGCTGCTCTCTGAGAATTTCAGTATTCTGGAGTTTGGGCTGAATCATTGTTTTTTATATCTGAAAAAGAAGGAATATTTGCACAGAGAAAACATTTGATCATATCTTTTTGTGCCTTTATCCACGCATACTTCCTATCTAATGTATTTTCCACAGGTTAGAAGTATAGATCTGAGAGGAAGTCTGTTTTGCAGGCATTTTACTGAATGAACTAGAGAAAGTAGTACACCAAAACCATCTTTAGCATTGAAAATACACAAGAAAACATAAACATATTGTAGACTTCATGCTAAGTTGAGTCTATCTATACTTGTCTACAGAAGAGCTGCAGTCAATAGCAAACTATAATAATTATATCTCATAGCAAATATCAACCTTATCACTCACCTTTTGCCAGAGGTTACATAGGCAAGACTTTAAGGCCAGGTACAGTGGCTCATGCACTCCTGTACTCCCGGCACGGTGGGAGGATTGTTTGAACTCAGGAGTTCAAGACCTGTCTCTACTAAAATAGAAAAATTAGCTGGGTGTCATGGTTGCCTGCCTGTAGTCCCAGCTACTCAGGAGGCTGAGGCAGGAGGATCACTTGAGCCCAAGAGTTTGAGGTTGCAGTGAGCTACGAGGACACCACTGCACTCTACCTGGGGTGACAGTGAGACTCTTTCTTAAAAAAAAAAAAAAAAAAGCAAGACTTTTAAAAAAGAAGTAATATTATGATCAAGATTAGCTCTTCAGGGTAGAAGGTATCTCAAATCTGAATAGTTCTTCCATGAGAGAATAAGGTGGCCATATGCCCATATGTGTTTGCTGACACAGTTCCATTTTATGTTTGTTATCCTAAGATTTAATAGCACCCCTTTCACTATTAAGGTGTTCTCACCCTAGAAAGTGAAATAACATTAATTTTATAGTATTTGTAGCAAACATATTCCACATACCTGCTAACTTTGATTAACATAGCACGGGTGTTTGACAGATTCATTTTCTATGTTAACAGGGTTCACAATGACTACTAAATGCATTAATGCAATAATGCATTTATATCTGAGTCAGGATACAGCCCAGCACGAGGGACTAGGCTCAGAATACACACCATCTGATACCTGTCACTGTGGCTTCTTGTCCCCATTCAAAACAGCCTCAAGGAAGAGGGGTATCTGTCATTTAACTTTGAAAGTCAATGAACAGGATTTTCCAAATATGTAAGGTATGCCTACTGATTATTTTTAGGTCCTTAGATTTTTCCTAAATACCTCAAAGCATGTAGCTACTTCTCTGGAAGAATCTAGCTAACTTTCTATTGTGATAGGTGATAGTAAAATAGGCATATATTAAAGAATCACTATAATTCAAGTTTTACCGTTAGTGATGTTTTGTGGACATTTAAAATCTAATAAGAGAGCTTTTAAAAATTTGTATAGAATCATTAGAAATAGTTGTGCGATATAAATCTCACATTCTCAGATTTATAGGTTTAGCTGCTTTTTATGGGTAATTTTTTTTTTTACATCTTCAAAAGAAACCCTAATAATGCATTAAAAAAAAAAAAAAACAGTGTCACTACCAAGCCTCTGGATGATTAACTACCCTATGATATTTCTTTCAACCAAGCTGCTTTATAAAAGAAAGAAAAAATGACAATAAAAGAAATGTACCAATTTATTCTCTACTAATAAAGTATTGAACATTAGTGAAAAAAGTATGAAATATTGGAATGCAACACAGAGCAATTCCATTACCCATTGCAGTTTTGGGTCATATACTGTATATAAAGAATAATTACTTCATTGGTTGGAGACCACAGTGGAGGAATATAGATTTTGATGACAGAGATTTTAAAATAAAAATTTTATCTCAAAGCATTTGCTTTCAAAACTTTGCCAATTACAGACAGACCATCTTATTTTGTCTTTCGGGTTTCCAGGGTAAGGAAGTGGAGGTGGGCTGTGCAGGAGAAACAAAGAAAATTAAAAGTGAGCATGTTTTTTAAAAATCTCAGCCAGTAATCATACATCAGCACTTAGATTTTAAAGTACCTACTAAAAATTATCTTTGCAGATGCCTCAAATGACACATCCTATTAACAAAGGTCCCACATTTAATATTTGCACACCACATTACTGATATTAATTCTTGTGGTTTCTAATACATATTTCTTCTTTCTGCTTTTGAATCATATTTCGGAATTTTATTTTCTTGCTGAAGATTATAGCTGCATGATAAGCCCCAAGGCTAGATCACGGTGTCCACAACACAAGCGAGCGCCTGCCCTTCTTGATTATCTCACGGAGATTCTGGCTAGGAACTGAAACCTTCCTGGATAGAAGAGGAAGTTCACACAGTATATCATGGAGAGTACAGACTCTGGAGTTGACCAGGCACAGTCCCAATCCAAGCTCTGTCACTTTTCTCTGAGCCTCAGTTTCCTCTTCTGCAGGGTGGAGAAAAATAATGACATTGTAGCACGGTTGTGAGGATTGAATTAATTATGTGAAAAGCACTTTGTGGTGCTTGATGAGTGTCTGTGTATATTCTACTTCTATCCAAAAATAAGATAATTTATAAAAGTACAAAAAATAGATTAAGAAAAAAATAGACCACAGTAAAACCAGGCACAATAAGTACCAATTCATTTATTTCTTCTACCCATATTCCTTTAATACTGGAGAAAAATTAGAGAAATATCTTGATTACAAAAGCAAAACATTAATTGCAAAGAATCTGAATATTACAGGAAGGTATGAAGAAGATAACTAGACAAGACTAGATAACTAGACTAGATAACTTCCATGACTAGAATATTTTGGCATATTTTCTTCATCTTTTTTTCCCAAAACAGCCATTTGAAAAATAAGTTAGGATTATTTACTTCTAACATTATTTTTGATTTTCTGTTTCATAAGCATTTTTATTTTCTCTAAACATTTTCTAATTTCATAAGTCTATCAATTGTATGTACTATAGTTAATCCCATTCAACATGTGAATAATTTTTATTATAAACAAAGCTATAATAAAAAATTTTCAGATGTTTATTGTATATATTAGAAATACCATCCCATCATGTCATACTTGTTGCATTTTTTCTACTTAGCCTTTTAAATCTATGACTTTTGACATAAGTTTTTAATTTTATGTAACCATTACTGGCAATTATTTTTCTTTGTGATTTCTTTTACTGGCTATATGTTTATGAAGTTCTTTCCTATTCCAAGGTCAGTAAATAAATTATCTATATTGTCTTATTTTTTTATAATTCATTTTTAGCATTTAGCTTCTTAAAATTAATCTGGAATATATTTAGGGCTGTATCTATGTGAGGTAGATATTGAGGTAATTTGGGTTATCTCAGGTAGATTTAAGAGTCTATTTAAGGTAGGACTAAACTTTCCCCAAATAGTTAACGCAATTGCCAGTAACATAATACTTCCTTATTTCCTTCATACATGGTAACTTATCATATACCAATCTCTCCTTCAATGTCCCTATCTGACTTTAATTACTTAAATATCTAGTACACTAAATGCCTTCTCATTGTTTCTTTTGCAAACATTTCTTGGCCGTAGTTTCCTATTCTTCCAAACACATTTTAGAAACACTATCAAATTCTCCCATTTCTTCCACTCCAAACATTAGGATTTGCTTGAAACTGCATTAAAGCTATATATTCAACTGGGAGGAAAAGCCACCATTTTTTCGTATATATTTTGTACATTTCTTAAGGTTATACCTAAGAATTTTATACATTGTTACTGTAAAATATTTTTCACCCAATTTTGAACTGGAAAAGTTCAAATGAAGCATACAACCAGCATGCTTCATTCAACTCCAGCTTGACTTATTCTGTATGCAGAAAAATATCTATAAGAACACTTTGCTTCATAGACATAAATGGACTTAGCTGGTGCTTGAGAGATGAGAATCTAAGGGCCATGCAGATTATTAGTGCAGACTGACTCTGTAGTTATAAAAAGAACTGGAAGAAGCCACTGGTAATTCATTTACTCTACAGTGTACAATTGCACAGGTGAAATTAACACAACTTGTTTTAATACTAGAGAGGAAGAAATTGATACACCCATGTCTGTCATAACAAGTTAAGGGTGACTTTTAAAAATAGTAGGGAACCCCTAAGAGTAGTTAATTGTTCCCTATACTGCTATTGAGCTATAAGCATCTCATCTACTCCATTGTTTGACAATCCATTTTGGCATAAGAAAGATGAATAATGTAGACAATTTCTTCCATGGGAATTAAATTTAAAATGAAGGCTCTAAGTAACTGGTATCTATACTAAAGATCAAGTTACAAAACTGGCCTTCATGTCCTTGGTCCCAGTATACGCTGCTATCCTTGGAGGATGCAGGCATACCTGTCATTCATTTTGCCCTCAGTTTCCGAGGTGGAGGGATGCCAGTCCTGGCCAAGTGTTCACAGTATAAAGTGCTGGAGATTCTTCTGAAATGAAAGTCAGTATGTAAATGTGCAACATGACATTATTATTCTAGCTTCCTGGCTGCTTTCAGCAAGCACTGACTGCCACATGAGGTCTCAAGTGTTCTGGCATAGTGTGTAAGTGTTCAAAAGAAGTTAAAGTAATGAAATTGGATCTACATTTCTATAGATATTCAAGCTGGCATGGAGGAATGGAGTCATGGAATCAGAATTGGATGGTCTCCACCAAACAGCCTAGGCAAGTGCCTGTGATGCCAGGCTACTAAGCAGAATTTTCAAATGTGAAAGGCCATCACTTTTCCTTCCTCTGGGTCTAAAATGACAAAATATGCACATTTTCTCCAGGTTTATGCTACTCTCTGGGTGCTTTAAGCTCAATCCCCACTCCACCTATTACCTGGAGCTCACCAGCCTTGCTTAAATTCAGCACAAATCTTAAAATGAAGAACAAAGTACAAACAGGGGAAAACAGGACCTAATATAGCATATATTACTGTATAAAATATAGGACTATTATTTTTAGGAGGGTGGTGAAGCTTAGTATGTATCTGATCTAGGAAGCATCCAGAGAATATTTCAGTTGACCTTATAATTTTTTGCACTTTTCATTGATCACAGATCTTCTCATTTGCATCCAGCATTCTCTGCTGCTGAAATATCTGGAGCCATGACCAAACTTAGGTCTTTGGGCAGTGGGGTCAAGAAACTGGGGCTGCTAAGTAGTCTTGGTGGGTCCAGGATCAGTGGAGAATCCAGGTTTGGTAATTTTGAGATCTGCCCTCTCTCTTACCACCTCCCACCCCCAAATGTTTCTGTCCATCAAGGCAAGAGCAGTAGAATCTGACTCTCCTGCTTTGCAGCCTCCTATAATTATAGTAAGCACAGGTCCGTGATGCTGGGTCCCCTTCTTCTTTATGTCCCTTAATATCCTGAAATTTTCATGGACTCCAATTACCCATTTATATACACACAAAGATGAAGTTTATTTAACTTAAAAATGCAAAAAGGGACAACCCAAAGAATTCAAGCATTGAAGAATACTTTTACTCATACAGAATTTCTTTTTTTTTATTGTATTTTAGGACAGTGAAAAAAAGGGATTTATAAATAAAATCTATGCCATCCAGGAAGTATGTGTCAGTGTCCAGAACATCCTAGATGAAGTGGCTTCCTTTGGCGAAAGGATAAAGAAGTGAGTGATGCTGACATGTGAGCCTTGGCCTTCTGTGGGACAGGGCGTCCATTTGTTTCTTGGAGGGTGAAATGCCACATTCTTTTTGGCAGGGGACACTCCTTCTGGGTGATCTATTGCTCAGTTTCATCATTATTTACTTTGTTTCTGCCAGTTTTTGGCTTTATGAAAGTTCTGTCAATTTCCTTCCTGAAATTTAGAACATATTGGTTGGAAAGAAGTCATACTTGTAGCTTTGAAGAAATAACACCGTCCTAAATTTTAGCACATTTTTCACTGTGAAAGACTTTGTTCTTAAATGGAATATGAAATTGTGATAGAAAAAAAATAAACCAAGCTAAATGAAGATTTCAGGTAATGAAGATACACCTGCTTTTTATTATTGGTCTAGTTAGATTTTCATCAAGTTACTCTGAATTAAAAAAATTATATATGGTACCCTAAAAAATATTCTTAAATTCTTTTAAATTTGTATATTTAAATAGCTGAGATCATAATTGTCAAACAAACTAATGCTTTGTCATTTAGAAAAGGTTTACAATTAAACAAATAGAATCCTTAATTTTTTAAAATAAGGAAATAGAGCTTCATTGAGCTTTAATGCAAAATTAAGAAACTTATATTCTTAATCTTCTATTACTTGTTTTGTTTAAAACAATTTTATTAATATACTTTAAAAAAGCAGTTTACTTATAAAAATAAGGTGGATTTACAACAGTTACCAGTTAAAAGATATTCTAAGGCCCCATACTACTAAATTATGTGAAAATTGGCCTACATAATGATTGCTAATGGTCTATTCAAGAAGGGGGCTGTGTATCTATATAAGTCTGTATTTTCCTAGTTTCATATATCTATTCATTGTTTATTATTCATAACCAAAAGTGTTCTGCAGATTTGGATCCTTAGGCATACACAGAATTTGAAAGGAGTAAATTATTTAAACTAAAAGTGTGAGTCATTCATCCGGTGCCTTTCATGTTGCAAGGGATAATGCATTTTATTTTATATAATTTTTGTTTAATACATTTCCACATATGCCTAGGTGCTGAGTTTCCACTTTCTTATATTATATTAGACAGAACAGCTTCCCTCTTGCTCCCAAATGTGCCTCTAAGCAACATTCAGTCTTAAGACTTCTGAAGAATGATTTCCACATCTATTCTCTCTCCTCCTTCCTCTGTGTATTTCCATGTCTAAAAATGTTCTCTTGTCCTCCACAACCTATCCACTGAAGCACAGTGTGAAGCCCTAAATTTGGGGCATTCCTCTATTGACTGTTGTCCTTTATCTCCTTTATCTGGGGTACATGGTGTGCTGATACCTGACAGAAACATTTATACCAGAAGGCCCTGGGTCAGGCCAGTGAATGCCTGAGAAGAAGAAGCTCCTTTGTAATTCTGGTGGGTAGGAGGCCTCAGAACAGGTGCTTGGCTGGAAAACATGACGGCTAGCTGAGGGTTATGATCAGATCCTGGTGGTAGACCAGTCTTGGGGGAAACCTGAGTTTTATAGAACTTTCTGTGCAGAAGTATAGGAATATGGCATAGGATCCAGTGAGTTTGGTAGGAGCCATCTCTTCTGCACAACAATCTTTTGGATGCTAAAAAAGAGAAATTCCTCTGGGATCACATGGGATTAAAAGCATCTGTCCAGAAAGCAGATTCAGAAGCAATCTTTAAGCACAAAATGAAAAGACTCTATAATTATAATATCTTGTTACTAAATAATCATTCCAGAACTTTCTCAAATTGCATCTTTTTTGGGGGGAAAATTATTTTCTAGATTTAGATTCCATGATGCAGAGTATGGATATAGAAAAAGGGCAGTCTTTTTATTTTTCCAACATTGGCTATACTGGTGAGGATTCTTTGCCATTTACCCTTCCAACAGGAGTATGGAGAACACAGGGAGTCCTTCAGTGGGGCTGCCCAAAAGGAAGGTTTTCTGAGTGAGGAGCCAGTGCCCTCACACATGGAGCAGTGTGATGGATGGCTCTGAGCTGAGCCCCAGGAAAGAAGCAGACCCTCAGCCTTCTGTTCTCTCCACAAGCAGCAAGGGAAGCACAGGTGTCCATCAAGAAGGGAAGGCATGATCCTTCACTTGGTGACAGTTAAGGATGCTCACTCTTGACTAGGAGAGGAAAAACACAAAGACAAAAAAGCCAGACCCCAAGGGTTACTGAAAACAAGACAACCAGACTAATCCCACATTGGCTCTTTTACTAGAAAAAAGAATAATTTTAGGAAACAGTTGACCTAGAGAGACACAAAAAGCAAGCTACATGCCACAAACCTAAGAAACAACTAACTCTTAAGTATTATGCTATGGCACTGTATAGGAAGAAAATCTTTTAGCAGTGATCCTTTATTGGATCAAAATTGCCCTGGACAAACCCCAACTCAGTGGCAATAACACACAGTATCAGGAAATTAGAAGAAATAAAAAACATTAACATTTATCCACATGTACAATTTTAATATTTTTCGAAAGTATCTTTGGTGCCCTTGTCACTGCCTTGTAAGAAAAAATACCATACTTTAGGCTCCTGGAATTGATTAATTCTAATATCATCTTAATTCACATAAACATGTTACCATTACAATCAGTCTTCCTTGATACAATAAAAGCTATCATGTTATAAATGGGGAAACCAAGTATTAGAGAGGTTGACTCATTTAAAGCCACATAACAGAATCTAAGCTTTGAACACAGATTTGCTAACTTCTTGGCTCTTTTCATTGAACTGTGCTAAAGAGTCAACATGATATGTTAGTTCCTCTTTAGTGGTTAAACATTGAGGAGAGATTTCAAGGAATGTAATGGTACACCTGTAAATGGTGCCATATTTATATACCCAACCCTGCAGGCTCCATGTAGTGTTTCTATTTTCTTTATAATTTAGTCATTTTCTTAACTACTAGATTCGCCACAGAGCTTCTCCACAAAAAGCCTTTAAATGATTACAGTCTTTACATGTTCCATTTCTCTGATTTTCTACATCATCTTTTAAAAAATTTTCTATATCTTTTTTGCCTTCATTTTTCTTTTTGTCCCTCTAAATTCCTTTCCATCTCTCCTTGGTACTATCTTTTTTTGTAGCTACTTCTATTCATTGTTCCTGTTTCTGTTCTTTGTTATCATATTGTCTTATGGTCTTCTCTGACCCAGCCCTCTATATTATCAATTACCTTTGCCAGAGAATAGTAAGTAAAGTTGACTTTATTTCTTAATTACCTCTGTATTTCTGGGAAGAAGAGCAATGATGACAGGTCAGTTTTTACACGTCGTTCTATTCCTCTTTCCTGATTTCTAGTTTCATTTGAAACATAGCTAAGGTAGGGAGTATTCCTCTAAAGAATTTTAAAATCAGGATTTACACAGCCATATAAGATTTACATCTACAATATACCAATTGCAGGCAACATTTTATTCGCAATGTGAGGAATACTTAGAGTCGATAGAAGGAAGAATGGTATACCCAGGGACATTGCCCGCTATGAAAACTTGGCAAAAACAAGGTTGGGTATTCATCCTAACAGTATAAAAACAAAGATCTTTTTCCATGTGGGCAGTCACCCAAGGAGTATAATGGCTTTAGACTCTGAAGTCATCTGGGACAATCTGGTAGGGTTGGTGGCAAGACCCTTTACCTGGGCCCCAGGTTCATGGAATTGAGCATATTTTTTATGACTAGCTGGTGTCCTCTGACAACCTAACTAGGTCCCAAGTTAGTCAGAATCATGTTTATTTTAAGTTTTGTTTGAAAAAGATGTGAAGTGCTCAGATTGCTGATGTGTTAATTTTTCATTCAGTACTTTCAACTGGACTGTCCCATTCTTAAGTTGGCTGGCCATTGTAGCCCTCTGTGTGTTCACAGTTATCCTATACTTCATTCCACTGAGATACATTGTCCTTGTCTGGGGTAAGTAAAGCCTTTTTTCCCCTCCCTAAACTGTCTTACTGGCTAAGAACAAATTATGTTTAAAGGATGAGTTATATTGTCTGCAGTTCCCTATATTTATGGTCATGAAGCTACTCCAGGATGAAAAGAGACAGGTCAGTTAAAAATCACAACAGTATAAAGATTTAGGTCTACCTGCAAAATGCATTTTTCTTATCTGGCACCACAGGCTTCATCATACTATAAACATGTAGTTGTGCAGATTCTTCATATATCAAAGTGTAGCTTTGTCTAGATATTGCTCTGATTTATTTTCACCACTTATATACAAACAGAGGCATTTCAATCCATATGGTGCATTTTAGGAGAATATGCTTTTTTGCTGTGGCACTTTATCTTGTGGAAGTGTATGTAAACGTGGTACTATACATGGCCACTTGTTTAAGAGTCACCTTTAGGAATCAGGAAAAGGGTCCTTGGCATTTACAGACTTCTTAGAAACAAACAAACAAAAAAAACCCTACCTTATATGTATTAAACAAAAATGTTTCTACAAAAACCTACTTTAAAAGTGACTTCTTTTGGTTCCAATTTTTAATGCAACATGCCAACAATGCCTATGTACCTAGGGTCCATTTACGAGGCAGTCAGTTTTAGCATTCATTTTTTTTTTTTTGCCTGAAAAAATTGTTTGGAAAACTTAATTTTCAGTCTCTAGGATCTACTAACATATCGAACTATGACATTAATTATATATATATATATATATATATAAACAAGACTAGAGAGAAGTAGAATTCTTTATTTGCCCCTCACCTGCATACACATACACTTAAGATTGCTAAACCTATACAAAATGCAGAGAACCAAAATGGGTCTTAACTTCAGAAAATGTGCTTACATTGAAAGCAAAAAGATCAACGGAAGTTTTAAGACTTTTACAGAAACAAATTGGAATAAAGTGAGTCAAGATCTGATTTCTCCAAACCTTCCTGTTTCAAAATTCCTATTTCCCTATTCTTTTTGGCCCATCTTGTCATATTTTGAGCAAGTCCTCTTTTTTTTTTTTTTTTTTTTTTTGAGACAGAGTCTCACTCTCTTGCCTGGAGCGAGTGCCGTGGTGTCAGCCTAGCTCACAGCAACCTCAAACTCCTGGACTCAAGCAATCCTACTGTCTCAGCCTCCCAAGTAGCTGGG
>CAUYSK010122853.1:0-19855 GCA_963575035.1 Avahi laniger | reverse complement strand
GGGCTCAAGCGATCCTCCTGCCTCAGCCTCCCGAGTAGCTGGGACTACAGGCATGTGCCACCATGCCCGGCTAATTTTTTCTATATATTTTTAGTTGTTCAATTAATTTCTTTCTATTTTTAGTAGAGACGGGGTCTCACTCTTGCTCAGGCTGATCTTGAACTCCTGAGCTCAAACAATCCACCCGCCTCGGCCTCCCAGAGAGCTAGGGTTACAGGCGTGAGCCACAGCGCCCCGCCAATGCAGGCTTTTTATTCTAGTTTTTCCTGTTGTCCCCAAGTGCTCTTTTTTTCTTTTTTTAATCCAGGATCCATACCTCATACCAAGCACAAGAATAAACTCCTAATTGATCCGAATCTCAGTGTAGAACGTGAAACTATGCAGTACTAAAGGAAAACATGAGTGAATTCCTTCATAACTTGCGTGTGGGAAAAGGCTGTCTAATCATGATTCAAAACCCAGATGCAATAAAAAATTAATGCATTTGATCATATAATTTTTTAAACTTGTGAATGTCAAAACACTCCACAAGCAAAGTCATAAGACGACTGATAAACTGGAATAAAAAAATTATAACATACATCATAGAGAAAGGGCTAAAACCTCTAGTATGCGAAGAATTCGTAAAACTTGAAGGGGAAAATATGAAAACCAGATAGAAAAAAATGGACCAAAAACAGGAACAGACAATTCATGGCACAGGCTGGTCTCCAACTCCTGGGCTCAAGCGAACCTCCTGCCTCAGCTTCCTAAAGTGCTGGGATTACAGGCGTGAGCCACCGCGCCGGGCCCACAAAGTAGCTTTCCAACAGTTCGAAGGTGCGGTCCCCTCACTCCCTGTACCCTGCGTGAGCTGGGCCGGAGGTGCATTGCAGCGCTCCCCATCCATTGGAAAGGAATCACTCCCCGGGTATTGTTAAAAGACAAAATTGCAACAAATATAGTTTAAAGATCCCAACTGGCGTTACTGTGATTCTAGAATCCTGCAACACTTCATTCCATAAAATACAGTAAGTATTCCAATGAGCTGAGCAGAGATCAACTTTACAGTCAGAAAAAGGGCTGAAGAAGGCAGAAACAGAACGAAAAGCCAATTGGTCATTTCTAAGTTACTTTCCTTGTAAGGTGGGGGACGGAACTATAGAAAGCTAACTGACTTGTTAACATCAGGTTACTCTTTGATGTAAGGATTAAAACACAGAGAGCTGCATTATCACACCCACTGAAGACTGAAGCTGGCCCGTTTGGGAAATTGGGCCGGTTATCTTTCTCCCCTAATTTCCCTGAATGCCAGATGACAACTCAGTTTCAGTTTGGTGACATGGAAAATCCCAACGTGGGCAACTCTCCATTTTGATTTTTAGTCTGGTCTGTCAGAGGCTGGTGCAGGAGCTTGATCCAAAACAACAGACTCCTGTAATTTTTATTGAACAGTATTAATACCAGTCGTCGCTGCCATTTGTTAATCACTTACTGTGAACACTCTCTATCACAAGACACCAATAGCCACCCAAGAAGTTCCCACTATGGCTATCCCTATTTTACAAATGAGGAAACTGAGGCTCAAGCAGGCAAAGAGACTTGTCTAGGTCACACGACTAGGGTCAGAACAAGGTTTTGAACTCAGTTCCTCAGCACGACGGACACCGCCCATTGTGGCCACCAGGGGGCGCGTGCCCCATGAATGCCTAACCAGGTCCCCACTCCAACCCTCCTACCCTCAGGGTCCTTGGCCAAAGTGACGTCATCATTCTGTGCCTCAGTTTACTCATTATCAAAAGGGCCTAGCTGGCAGGGCTGCCAGGAAGGATTAAGCCCCTTGCACGCTCCCTGAAACTCAGTGGCACTTAGTGTTATTCATCGGCGTCAACGATGCCTTCTAGGCATCCTGCATTCGTCGGAGCTGCTGATGGAGAACTCTGGGTGACACTTCTTGGCATTCGGCTCACATGCCCACTGTGGACTGATAACCCGCCAAGCGGAAGCAAGGGCCATCGGCATTTTCATCAGCCAGACAGGGCAGGGCAATGGTTAGCGGCGTGAAAGGTGATTGTACAAATTGGATCATTCTTGCCACACCCAACTGCCTCATGGTCAAGGGCCCCGGGGGCGGGTGGGGGAAGCGCTGAGGACACACAGCACCTGCTCCAAGAATTACATTTTCCGTGAGCCCAGCTGGGGAAAGCGCCTTTCGTAACCCGAAACCAGTTTTCTCTGCAGCTGCTGAAATACCCTGCCGCAACCCAGGAGCAGTTTCGCTGAGGCTGTCACTCGCCCAGAAGAGCTTCCAGCTTCCCAGACCTTCGCTGGTGCCGCTGTGCTTTCCGGGAAAACAAAACATGACATTTCGCCTTGTTATAAAGCCTCCAACTCTGTCTTTGTTCTTTGAGCACACCAAAGACCCTCCAGTCTGTGCGTATGCCAGCATGGCCCTTCTTGCCTCCCATGCAAAGCATCGTCTCCACATCTTTATTTTGCCTTTATCTAGCATACAGTTGGAGATTCAGACAGGCTTGGGTTCAAATCCAGCTCCATCATTTGCTGGCTGTGTGACCTTAGGAAAGTGACCTCGCCTCCCTGAGCCTGGAAGAAATAAATGGAAGCCTCTCTTGCTCACAGCTGCAGACAAAGTGCGAATTCACGCCTGGGGGTCTTGGCTTGTGCACCTGCCCCTGGCCCCCGTCCAAGGCTCCCCCCATTCCAGCCAGTTTTTGAGGTCCCCGCCATCCAAGTCCACCCGCCAGGCTGAAAATCACCCAAAGCCCACTCAGCATTAGGTAGGGTCCCACTGCTGTGACAGCATTGTCCCAGTGTGTGGCCTTTGACCCCAGGCTGGAGTGCAGTGGTGCAACCATAGCTCCTTGTAACCTCGAACTCCTGGCCTCAAGTGATCCTCCCACCCCAGCCTCCCACAGTGCTGGGACTACAGGTGTGGGCCACCGCACCAAGCCCATTTATTCAATTTTTATTAATACAAATACCAGGCACTGTGCTATGGGTTCTTTACATGTGTAATCCAATGAATCTTCACCACAGCCCAGTGAGTGCCCTATAGGTGCTGTTTTCGTCCCCACTTTTCAGGTGAGGAAACAGAGACTCAAAAAGCTGAAATGCCGCATCCAAGGTCAAATAGCCAATAAGCGGCAGAGCTGGGATTTTAACCTGGATCTGGATGTCTTCTGAGGCTGCCCCTAAGGATGTCAAGATGGCCTTTCCCAGCCGGGAAATAGGCCTTAACCCTAAGCACCCCTGCCAGCCCCCAGAGCAACGGCGACCCAGGGCTGCCCCAGGCCCCTCCATCTCCCTTCTCTGTCTCCAGGGGCTCCCCGCCCCCCAGACCTTTCCAGGATTCTCTTGACAGACACTCATACTCCCCCTCCCTCCATCTCCTGCTCCACCCGGGGTCCCGGGACACAGGGAGGCGGCGACCTGCCTGCCCAGCTGACCTAGGATGGTGACATCTAGGCGTCACCCGGGCTACCAGGGTCGGGCCCCCTAGGCAAGGAGAACTTGGCTTCAAACTCAGCAGTTCCGGAGCTGCTTCCCCAGGCAGCAGAGGACCCGGGAGCTGCTGACCCCGAGCAGGCCTGGGTCTTCCCACGCAGACGCTAGCCGTGGGCGCCCCAGCGCTCGCTGCCTGGACGTGGGGACCAGCTGGGCCTGGGCTGCTGCGAGGTGCTCCCAGCCCGTGGGGGACACAGGCAGGTAAGTGAGTGTCCACGTCGCAGTAACAATGGAATAACAGGGACAACCATGGCTTCCGCTGAGGGAGTGTTTACTCAGCGCCAGGCACGGGGTTTGGGGCTTTTCAGTGTCCCGTTTCATCTCACAAGGACCCCACGAGGTAGGTGCTATTGTCATTCCCATTTTACAGGAAAGGAAACTGAGGCTCGGCATCTGTTTATAGAAGATCCTACAGAAACCCGATGTTTTGAGACCCCGAAACATATCACGCTCCTCATGACAAGATCGCCAGCCCCAGAGGTGGGAATTCGAGGCCCGCTCGGAAGGTGAGGAGCCCCCTGGCGCTGTGGAGGGGGATGGGGGAGGGTGGAGGATCACCCGGAGGCCTGACAACGTGAGCGGGAGTTTGTCACGTGGAAAGGGAGGGGGCAGCACGGGGCAGGGGGCTCAGAGAGCGGAGGCCTGCGGCCGTGTGGAAGGGCCCGAGCCGGAGCAGGTGGGGGTGAGAGACGACGGCAGAGAGGTGGGCCCGTGCTGGACAGCCAAGGGCCACCATGCCAGCCGGGCTCCGAGCTGGGCCTCAGCCCTGCAGGTGATGAGAAAGCAGGCCTGACTTGGAGAGGGAGGGACAGTGGGATCCCGTGCGTGCTAATGACAGGGGAGCGGCCTGGGAGGGGCACTTACCCAGCCCCCCTCCCACGGGTCCAGTGCCCGTGTCTGCCTCCCCACTCCCTAACCCCAGCAGAAGGAAAGGCGGGATGACAAGAACTTCCCCAGAAGGCTGGGCAACTGGGGAGAGGGGGAGTTATATCCCATCACGAACTCCCCAGTCCTGTCTTGTTTTGTCATATTCTTCTTTCATGTTTTTGAGACAGGGTCTCACTCTGTCACCCAGGTAGGAACTCCTGGGCTCAAGGGATCCTCCTGCCTCAGCCTCCTCAGTAGCTGGGACTACAGGCACAGGCCACCACGCCCAGCTAATTTTTTATAGAGACAGAGGTGAGGAGGGGTAGTGGAGGGTCTTGCTCTGTTGCCCAGGCTGGTCTGGAACTCCTGGCCTCAAGCCTCAGCCTCCCAAACTGCTGCAATTACAGACGTGAGCCACTGTGCCCGGCCCATATTCTTTTAAAATCGTTACTACTAGAGGGGAATGCTGAACCCAGTTAGAACCTCACATGGAGGCATTTCAGGCAGGACAGACAATATTTGTGGATAGTGCTGGGCTTTCTCCACCTGGGGATCTTCTGGGCTACTCTGCATTCACTACCACAAGCACTTTGACACCCTCGTGCCCTCCCCACCGTCCGGAATTGAATCTCTCAGTTTCGCCTTCTAACTGCCAGTCTCGGGCTTCCTGCCCTCCACTCACAGACAGGGAGACAGAAACGAGGATGCAGAGCCTGGACGAATCTCAGGCCCTGCCCGGGAGCCTGTGCCTTTAAGGGAAGGGGCGGGGCGAGCCAAGGGGCGTGGCCGGAGGCGTGGCCGGGCGGGGCGAGCCGGGCGGGCGCAGAACCAGCGGGGGCGCTGCAGCAGGCGGGGCGCCCGGCGAGCGGGCACCGGGAAGGCCGCGAGGCCCGGCTGAGTGGAGGTTCCGAGTCTGCGGGTCCCAGGCCCGGGCCGAGGTAAGAAGAGCCCCGGCCGCAGGAGGACCCGGGCGCCCCGACTTCAACCCCTCGACACCCGTCCCGCCGGGAAACAGCACGGAGATGTTCCCGGGGTCTGGTCCGTAGAAAGCGCAACCCCGACTTCCCGCCCCGGCCCCTTCCTATGGGGTCCGCAGACCTTCCGACGTTTGGCACAGGTACAGGCACACAGCAGGCGCTCCGTAAATGCTCACTCGTGAATAAGTAAAGGAATTTGACGGCTAGTAGAGAGGAGAGGCATGCTGATCCTCACGTGTTGGGGACACTAGGGGCACGAGCATTTATTGAGCTCTTACTGTATGCCCCCTTGGCCGCATTTGTGTCCATTTTACAGATGAGCAATCAGAGGCTCAAAGAGGTGAAGTGACCACCCCAAGGCTGCACAGATGGTAGGTGACTGAGACGAATAGGAAACTGGGAGTGTCAGGGTTTAGGTCTGGCGCCAAGCAGAGTAGCAGGGACTGCACTTGAGTCGTTCAGAACCAGGGAAAAGAGGAGGGCCCTGTCCTTGTGTCAGCAGGCGGGGAACCGCTGCTGGGACAGCCGCCCTTCTGCTCCCCCTGTCTTCCCCTCCCCTCCCCTCAGGCTGCCGGGACGTTGAGAAATGTCTGTGCAAAGACTTACAAAAAAACAGCGTTGTTTTATGGGCTTTGGTTTTCCTGGTTGCAAAAATAAAACCTTCTCATCGTAGAACACGTAAAAAAGCCGAAAGAAGAGACTCAGTTTGCCCAGGACTTTTACTTTCCCTTCAGTTTAATTTCTTTGGAAGAAATTGAAGCCATTTTTGCCCTGGTGTTGAGGGAAGAGGCAGTTGCCAGAGACCAGCCCAGCTCTGCTGCTAAGGGCTGTGTGACTTTGAGCAATTCTCTTCCCCCTGGGCCTCAATTTCCCCAACGGAAGAGCCGTTGGCTTCATGACCTCTTTGCTGTGTGCCTTGGGCAGGTTACATCACTCCTCTGAGCCCCACTGTCTCCTCTGTAGGGCAGGGACAACAAAATCTGCAGAATTATTGTGAAGACTGGATTAGGGAGGCATGGTGCCATGTTTGAGGGTGAGGAAACAGGCCTGGGTTCACCTCACTGTGCCTCAGTTTGCTCATCTGTAAAATGGGAATAATAATGGTAGTTTCCCCCCAACCCAGCGTGTTATGGGGATTAAACGAGGTCAACCGCATTAAAGTGCTTGGTTTCTTACAACACACAGAACAACAGCATTGCTTAGTAGGCTCCTTACAATGTGCCAGGCTAGACTCTGTAGGCCTCAAACTGGTGGCCCGGAGGCCAGGTCCACCGCTAGGGGTGTGTTTTCTTTGTTTTGAGAGGCCTTGCCCAGTCCTCACTACTGCCTCTTCCCATATTTATCTCACGCATCTGGCCCCAGAGGCAGGAGTCTCTGAATCCGGTCTGAAGTCCCTCGTCCCTTCCAGCCCTGACGTCCTGGTCTCGGGCCGGGGCGCGTCTCATGTGCGTGCCGAGCGAGCAGAGCCCTGGCTCCCCCCACGTGACTCCAGCAGAATGCGTTTCCGCGTCAGCTTTCCTTTGCTGGGGGAGGAGGGAGGGCATTTCCTTAGCTGAAAAATTTTTCAGGCTCCTCTTGCCGGGTCTGGGGTCTTCAGTGACACCGTCCCCCTTCTCAGCTCTACCCTGCAGGTCACTGGAGCCACCAGCCGTTTGGAACTGAGCTACTGCAGAAGGGGAAGTGGACAGTGAGGCCCAGGCCCCGTGGGGGCCGATGGCCGGCAGATGGCTGCATCTGTGCCGGGTGCAGAGTTTGCTCTGTGTGCCGCTGATGGTGGAGGCAGTGTCCGGGGCCAGCGGCCTGTCTACAGGGGCCCACGTTAGCCCCCAGTTGCCAGCCTTAGGTGTGAACCAGACCCCCATAAAAGACGTGAGTATCGAGGCAGGAAGCCGGGGTTGGTGGGGGTGTATGCCTCCAAATGACAGCCGTTTATTGAGCATCTAGTATGTGCCAGGCACTGGCTGAACCCTGGGATTGACCAGGGTGCAATATAGACAAAAATCACTGCTCCCAGGGAGCTCCTCGTCTCCTCAGCAGACAGATAAAGAGGTAAACATGAATTTCAGGCGGTGGTGTGCTAAGTGCGCTGAAAACGATAGATAAAATGATATGGGGGGAGGGTGTGAGCATTTCCAGCTGTTCCAGATCGGGTGGTCACAGGTGGCTTCTGTGAGGAAGTGATCTTTGAGCCAAGCCCCTGAATGGGGAGAGGAAGCCACCTACGGAGACATCTGGGGGATGTGCATTCTGGGCAAAGGGAGCAGCAAGTGCAAAGGCCCTGAGTCAGGAGCAGGCTTCGTGTGTTCCTGGAACAGCATGGCTGGAACAGGGTAAGTGAGGGGAAGACCGTTAAGAGAGGAAGATGGCCAGATTACAAAAGGCTTTATAGGATGAGGCGAGGAGGTGAGAGTTGTTTTATGACAGTGGGAAGCCAGTGGAGGTTGAAAGCAGAGGAATGTCGAAATCTGACCTCTCTGGCTGCTCTGGGGAGAGGGTGGGGCAGGGAGGCCAGTGGGAGGCTCCGGCAGCCGCCCAGGTGAGCGATGGTGGTGTGGGAGGTGGGGAAGAGCAGGTGGGATCTGCATGGACGCTGGAGGCACAGAGAGCAGGACATACTGAGGGAGGGGCAGAGTCACGGACGGCGCCAGGTGTCTGGGCTGCGCGGCCGAGGGCCTGGTGTTGCCGGGCCTTGAGTGCGAAGCACAGGGGCGGCGTCGAGCACACTGGGGTCGGAGGCACGGAGGCTCCCTGGGCCAGGGGGGTATGGGCCCCGCAGACGGGTGACAGGAGGCTGTACCATTCCATGCTGGCGTCCGTAAAGGGGGCAGAGGTCACAGCGGACCCAGAGTGAAAGAAGGAAGGCACAGGACTGCCCGAGATGACCCCCAGAGGCCGCTCCGGCTGCAAGGGGCCGGAGTTCTCGCCACGCGTTTTCTTTGGCGGGGATCCCAAACTCAGACTGACAGGCCGAGAGCATGTAGGGCCCACACCAACTTTATGAGACTACATAGTGCCTTCATGTGCACTCTCTGAGGCAGGCGAACAGGCAGTTAAGCCCATTTTACAGATGGGAAAGTAGTTTGTGGTTTGTGCAATTATAAAATCGAGTGCTGACTCCTGGGGCGTGCTCCTTGGGGGCGGGAAAACTGGGTGGTCTGTGGCTTGTGTCAGATAATCTCTCCGGCTCATCGAGCACTTAGGTCAGCGCTCTACCCAACTCGCCAGATCCTCCCCCAGACCCTGGAGGCGGCTGTGATGATCTCTGTGCTATAGAGGAGGACTCCGAGGTTCAGGGAGGTGAAGGTGGCAGAGCCAGAGTGTGAACTCGTGACTGCCTCGGGCTGAATCCTCTCCCCTCCACTCCACCGCCTCCCCTACCCTTCTGGAAGGTCCCCACCATCCAGGGAGCCTGCAGGCTGGGAAAGGCCTTTGTGAGTCGTCGGTCATTCGGCAAGGGTTTATTGAGCACCTACTATGTGCCGGGACCAGTGCCATGGCTGGGGCTACAGCAGGGAGCAGGTAGACGGTCCCCGCCCTCCTGGAGCTCCCACTGTAGCGGGGGACACGGACGAGAAGCAAGCCAGCAGATAAATTCACAGGATAATTCCACTTGGCGGAGAATAACACGGAAAGCAGAACGGGGGGAGGGAAGGCGAGAGATGAGAGGGGGCGGCTGCCTTGCCTCAGGCTGCTGGTGAAGGCCTCTCGGAGGAGGTGACATTCTGACTGAGACCTGAGTGGCTTATGAAGGGGTCCGCCTGGGGGCTTTTTTGTGACGCGGAGCAAGGCCAGGAGGGTCTGGGCAACGCGGGACCTGACAGCCGACCAGACCAGCTTGCCTGGAGACTGACGAGGGCAGAGAACAGCAGGGACAAAAGGGGGCAAAGGAGGGCTCTCGATAGCTGGAAGAGGGACATTTTTAAAAGAACCTTCTGGTAAGATTGGAGGTGGGGAGGCCAGACGGGAACCTCCGCAGTTGTTCTCTGCACTGGTGCAAATGGAAGGAAGGGATGAATTCAGGTATTTAAGAGATAAAAATTAAAAACTTGGATGACAATATGGCCGCTGATATTTACTGACCACCTACTAGGTGCCGATTCTGTTACGTCAGCTCCATCTTCCTCATCCCGTCCTTATCCATGGCATGTGGGTGTCATCGTCCCCATTGTTCAGAGGAGAAAACTGAGGTTAATTTACTTGCCCAAGGTCACCTGCCCAGAAGGACTAAAGTTAGGTTCCAGCCTGATTTTAGGCAGTTTCATTATCGAGAGCTCAGTGCGGGGAGCTGTTCTGCACCCGCCAGTGCTATTATTGTTGCTTCTGTGCTCTGCAGAAGAGGAAGTGGTTGTAGGCAGCCTACCTCGCTCCCTGGGTCCCCATCCAGCGTCCTCCCTTCGTGGCTGGGTCCCCCCTCTCTGTCAGAAAGCCCTGGGGTGACCTTATCTCCCCGGGAAATTCCTGAGCCCCACAGAGCTGGGCTTGGGGCCAGGCTAAGCCGCCCCCCTTCCCAGCAGGAGGGAGCCCAGCCTGACTTACGGTTCTGGCTGGGGGCTGGGGGCTGGGGCGGCATGGAGGGTCTCAGAGCAGAAATCTGGGACGTTCCTCTGCATTTTCTTGGTGGGAATAGTTGCTGGAAATTCCCAGGCCTGAGGTGCAAACTTTTTCTGTAAAAGGCCAGGTAGTGAACGCTTTTGGCTCTGTGGGCCACACGGTCTCTGCAGCTGATCACTCTGTCATCACAGCGCCAAAGCAGCCGCAGACGGCTCGTAAATGAATGGACGTGGTGGTGCCCCAGTGAATAATTACGGGTCTTTGAATTGCATACGATTTTATGTCTCATGAAATTGTCTTCCTTTGTTGGATGTTTTCCAGCCATTTAAAACTGTAAAAATTATCCTGGCTTGCAGGCTGTGCAAAACCAGGCGGTGGGATGGATTTGGCCCCAGGGCCAAAGCTTACCCATCTGTTAAATGGGAATCATTTCCTTTAGCCTACAAGAGCGTCCTAAAGGCTGAACAAAAGCATTTTGTCGTCCAGGCAGTTGTTAACACACATGCATTAAGCCCCTACTAGGGGCCGGGCTCAGGGCAAATGCAAAGAAATGCAGACAAAAAAAGAAATTCAGTAAACAAGGAAATGAACAGAATAATTACCGATTGTGATAACTGCTGGGAAGGTAGAAGGGTGGGTGGTCTGATAAAAGGCAGTGGGAGGGGGAGCAATAAGTACTTTCTGGGGAGGGTCTCTGAGGAGGAAGGTTTGAACACCTGTAATCTCGTTTGTTTCCTTCATCAGTGGCGTTGGTATAATTACTCCCATTTTACAGAGGGGGAAACTGAGGCTCAAAGAAGGGAAGTAAATTGCTATAGATGTAGCTATAGATGTATCCTCCCGCCTCAGCCTCCTGAGTGGCTAGGACTACAGGCGCACGCCACCCCACCTGGCTAATTTTTTAATTTTTTGTAGAGTCAGGAGTCTTACTGTATTGCCCAGGCTCGTCTTGAACTCCTGGCCTCAAGTAACCCTCACACCTTTCCCTCCCAAAGTGCTGGGATTACAGGCATGAGGTATGAAGCTGGCCTCCTTCTCCAACTTTTTGTTCAAAAGCTTTGTCAGTACTTACCTCACACCCTTTAGGATGGCCACAATCAAAAAGAAACAGCAAAAAACAAACAGGCCGGGCGCCGTGGCTCACACCTGTAATCCTAGCACTCTGGGAGGCCGAGGTGGGAGGATCGGGTGAGCCCAGGAGTCTGAGGTTGCCATGAGCTAGGCTGACGCCACGGCACTCTAGCCCGGGCAACACAGTGAGACTCTGTCTCAAACAAAATAAAACAAAAACAAACAAACCAGACCAGGATACCTTCTGACTCAGCACTTTTCACTTCTAGAATTCTCTCTGGCGAAATATTCTCACATGTTTTCAGTGAGTCATGTGTAAGGAAGTTCGTTGTTGGTTATATTGAAAAATTAGACACACGCAAACACCTACGCGTAGGGAAATGGTGGCCTCAGTTATATATCGCCCAGAGCAGGAAATATTCCGCTGCTGCTAAAGACCTGCAGTGAGGTGGGAGTGTGACGGGGCTCTGGAGCCTGGAACTGCCTGGGTTCCAGCCCTCACTTTCCCACTGCGTGGACCCTGGGACGTTGTCTCAATCTCCTTATCTGTATAATGGGCGCAGTAATAGTACCTTCCTCACAGGATTGATGTGCAGAGTAATTGATACACATTTTAAGCTCCTAGCGCTGTGCCTGGCATATAAAAATCACTCGGTATGTTTTGATTTATATTATATGTATTAATGTCTATTATTAATATATATGTTAAGTGGTAAAAGCAAATTGCAAAAACAAGAGATTTAGGATGGACCCATTTCTGTAAAACAAAACAAACTGTATAATAGGGTATGCATACAAATGTAATTGGACCGAGAAATGTCTGTAAGGATGTGCTTCAAACTGATCATGGTGGGACCGCTGGGGAGAGGTGGGATTAGGGAGGGTAGGGATGAGGAGGGGGGAGTTTAGAGATCTTTATATATTTTTAAAAAACAAACCTGTATTCACGAGCTACTTGTGTTAAGTTCAAATACAAGTTGTTTTTAAAAATGAAAGTGCACAGTTGGTACCAGGAGGGCATGGAGGGCTTGGAGACCAGGCTGAAGGGAGGTGATGCTCAGCTGCTTGGAGGGGCCTGGTGCAGCCGCCCGCGGGAGCCCTGCCCCGACGTGTCCCACCTCCCTCCCTGCAGTGTCGCGACGTGTGCGGCCTGAACGCCTCCGAGCGCTGCGCCTTCATCCGGACCGACCCCGACTGCCGCAGCGGAGGGGGCTACTTGGACTACCTGGAGGGCATCTTCTGCCACTTCCCTCCCACCCTCCTCCCTCTGGCCATCACCCTCTACGTGAGGCCCTGCCCCGGGGGACGTGGGGACAGGGGCTGGTGGCCCCCGCTGGATTGAACTCCACCGTCTCTCCCTGGCTCCCCCACCCAGGTTTCCTGGCTGTTTTACCTGTTTCTCATTCTGGGAGTCACCGCGGCGAAGTTGTGAGTCTGGCCTTGGGCTCGGGTCCAGCTTACAGATGGGAACACTGAGTCCCAGGAGGCTGACATCCGTGAGCCTGGGTTGGGGGACGGATTCGGCAGGGGCCGTCCCTGGGGGGCGCTTACCATCTGCTCTCCTTCCTAGTTTCTGCCCCAACTTGTCGGCCATTTCCACCACCCTCAAGCTGTCCCACAACGTGGCAGTATCCTTCCGTCCAGGCGCCGCTCCTGGGGGGGGACGGGGGGGGCTGGGATGGGGGCGGCTCCTGGCCCAGGAAGGGCCGGGGGGGGGGGCTATGGCTGCTGCACTGGCCCCTCCTTGACGTGCTGTCCGCATGGCGTCACCTTCCTGGCCTTTGGGAACGGCGCACCCGATATCTTCAGCGCCCTGGTGGCTTTCTCGGACCCACGCACAGCCGGCCTGGCCCTCGGGGCGCTGTTCGGTGAGAGCGGCCCCGGCTGGGTGGGGTGGGTGGCAGGATGGGGGCGCGGCGGCGGCTGAGCTCCGGCACCCTCTCCCCAGGTGCGGGCGTGCTGGTGACCACGGTGGTGGCCGGAGGCATCGCCACCCTGCACCCCTTCACGGCTGCCTCTAGGCCCTTCCTCAGGGACATCGTCTTCTACATGGTGGCCGTGTTCCTGACCTTCACCGTGCTCTTCCGAGGCAGGGTGACGCTGGCGTGGGCGCTGGGTGAGCGGTCGGGGCTCTGCGGGGCACCCGGGCTGACGGGCGGGAGAGACATGCACAGTGGCCCGTGGTGGGGGTTGATTCGATGCTAAGTGGCAGAAACCCGACTCGAGCCGGCCTGAGCAAAAAGGCAGCACGGTTCAGGGCAGAGCCAGGGGCAGGTGGTGGTCGAAGCGTCACGATCTCCAGTTCTAACAAGCAGAGCGGCGGGGTTGCTGACCCGGCCACCAGGGTTCCGGCAGCAGACGCGGCCCATTCAGATGGCTCAAGGGGTGCAAATGGAGGGACAGTCACAGAGGAACGAGGAACCAGTGAGGGACCCTGAGATGCTGGTACCCAGGAACCCGTAACCGTGGGAGCCGTCAGCACCCGGAACCCCACGGTGCAGGGGATGGGCGCTGGAGCCCGTGCGGGTGGGAGGCCTGGAGCCAGGGCCCAGCGTGAGCTGCAGTCCCGGAGGGTCACAGAGACGCGGCCCCGTAGCACCGGAACGAGGGCTGGAGACCGCCCCGTGCGCTCAGCTGTGCTTCCGTGACGGCGAGGGAGACGGCAGGAACAGGACTGAGGGGGCTCCGGGGGATGGCGCTGACCTGCTGGTCCTGGGCCGGGCCACCACGCGCCAGGGACAGAACTGCCGCCCTCGCTCTCTGGGCCTGCAGCCAGGACGCCACTTGGTGACGGCCCGCGCCCCGTCCGCAGGTTACCTGGGCTTGTATGCGTTCTATGTGCTCACTGTGATTCTCTGCACCTGGATCTACCGATGGCAGCGGAGGAGATCCCTGGGCTACTCGGTGCCGGGGACCCCGGGTAAGGCTCTGTAGGAAGCCCCCAAGACAGGACCCATGGGGACTGAGCACCTCTGTGCCCTTCGTACTCTCTCGTGTCTCCTGAGGCCACTGCCACCGTCCCCACCAAGCCCACCTCCTCTTCACGCCTCCCCACTTGTTCCACCACGGCCCGCATCCCTCCACGCTGTGCCCGGGGCTTCCGCGTACCTGTGTGTCAACGTCCGCTGTCTTCCCGGGGTGCTGCCAGGGCCGTGTGCCTGAGAATTGTCACACGCCTGCATGTTTCCCACCACCCTCGGGGTAAAATCCAGACTCGTTCATGTACACAAATGCATGCACACACACATATGCAAATATGTATACAGCACACATGCACAAATGCACAGCACTCATACATCTACCGATACATGCAACACGGACACATATACAAATACATACACAACATACATAGACAAATACACACATATACAAATAAATACACGCACACACACAAACACCGCACGCGTGCACATGTAGATGTATTAATTGTGTGTTTACTCCCTGCTGGGCACACGTATCATGTGACTCATTCCTCTCAGTACCACTCCTTTGAGGGAGGGGCTATTACTGTCCCCATTTTATGGATGAGGAAACAGGCTCAGGGAGATCAAGGCCAGAGAGCCGGGGAGGGGCAGAGCTAGGACTCTGACCCTGGGTCCCAAACCTAGACCCCAGGCCACTCCTCTACCTACAGTGCCAAAGGTCACAATTTGCTACAAACCATTCTGTCATTAATTTGTTTATATGTCTGTCTAGTAGCCTGTGAGTTTCCTGGAGGGCAGGACTATGTCTCATTTCCTTTCATATCCCCAGGGCCCTGGCATAGACCAGGGGCTGGTGACTCCTCCTCTAGGAAGTCTGCCGTGATTTTTCTTCCTCTCTCTTCTTTGGCAACCAAGCTTTCAGAGTTCAGCACACATCACCCCTGTGCAGTCTTCTAGACCCATCATAGCTCATTAGGCTGGAATGAAACAGGAAAAGTGAGGCCTGGAGAGAGGCCCACGATCACAGAATTAGGGCTAGAACTGACTCCTCACTCAAGGAAGACATGTTCCTTTTAGGCCACTCTTTTTTTTTTTTTTTTTGAGACAGAGTCTCGCTCTGTCACTCTAGGTAGAGTGCAGTGGTGTCATCACAGCTCACTGCAACTTCCAACTCCTGGGCTCGAGCGATCCTCCTGCCTCAGCCTCCCGAGTAGCTGGGACTACAGGCATGCCACAATGCCTTGCTAATTTTTCTATTTTTTATAGAGACAGGGTCTCACTCTTGCTCAGTCTGGTCTCGAACCCCTGAGCTTAAGCAATCTTCACATCTCAGCCTCCCAGAGTGCTGGGATTACAGGTGTGAGCCACCTCGCCCAGCCTAGGCCACTCTTCCTGGGCCCCAGGCCTATAAACATTCCAGAGGACCCCTGCGAAGAGTTTCCGACTGCAACAGAGCAATAGGATGGGCTTCAAATTCTGAAAAGTACCCCGAACTCAAATGTTCGAATTATGTCTTCAAACGCCCTTAATAAATGCAGCATTATAGCTGCATCCTTACGTTGAAAACGTTTGGCGGGTTGGACTTTCTGTGTAAGGAATCCCAAGCATGCCTGGGGATGGCTGCGAAATCCAAAGTGCGGAGGGCGTGGACCCCTGCACCCTTAAACTGCCCTGTCCGGGGTGCCCTCGCCCAGAACAGCTCTGGGAGGGTCTGGACCCTCTAGCTGGGCCTCTCTCCTGCAGAGGTCCTCTCGGATTCCGAGGAGGACCGGGCGTCTTCTAACACCAACAGCTATGACTACGGTGAGTGCATGCCCTGTGCCCAGCCTGGAGGGGGGTGCCAGGGGAGAGGGTTTCCTGGAGACTGAGGCAGCCACGGACACACCTCCCCACCCTCCACCCCTGCACACAGGGGATGAATACCGGCCGCTGTTGCACCAGGAGACCACGGCCGAGATCCTGGCCCATGCCCTCAACCCCCTGGATCTCAGGAAGTGGAGAAGCAAGTCTGCATACTGGAGGGCCCTCAAGGTGTTCAAGGTAGGGGGGCCTGGAGCCAGGGTCGCGGCTTCGTGACAGCGGCCACATAGCGGCCACGCCACCTTCTGCAGCTCGGTGAGAGGGAGGGCCCGGCAACGGCTGAGACCCGCTCAGAATAGGTGACCGGGGACTTGACGGGGAAAGCGAGTCGTAGAGCTTGGCCGATGGCCTCACGGGGGCTCTGCCCGCCATGAGGAAGGCGGGTGTCTGCCTGGGGACAGAGACGCAGGAGGAGGGGACCACTCCAGGTGAGGTAAGGGTGGGCAGCTGGGGCTGGGGCGAGGGAGCGGGTTGAAGTGAGAACAAGATTGAGTTTTTCTGATCACCCGCCACCTCCCTGGGCGCAGAAGTCTAGACCTGAGCAGGAGCGCCCGGGCTGGTTGACGTGAGATACAGCTACGGCCGCCTTCCAAACCCTGGCCAAAAACATCAGGAGTCTGGCCTCACACCCCTTATAAGCTCTTCCTGGAGACAACCTGGAAACTTCCAATGTGTATATATTTCAGGGTTCCTCAGTCCCAGGGGGCAACAAATAATGGACTATATCTGCACCCCACAGTGGCTCTGGCTGTGTCTTGACCTTGGGCAAGTCACTCTCTGAGCCTCAGTTTCCTCTACTGTAAAATGGGGATAATGATACAGTGCCTCTCACCTGGAGAGGTTCTGTTAGTAAGTTACTGCTGCAATAATGCCGCGTAACAAACAGCCCCCTGAATCTCAGTGATTTATGATGACAATATTTTTTCATATTCATGGGCCTGTGGGTCGGCAGCAGTGATTCTACTTCATACTGTTGTCAGTTGTCCCAGTCTGCCCCTTCTCTAATTGGGGGGTCATTGGGGTACCCAGGGCGTGTTTTGTCCTTAGTGGAAAAGGACAAGGCAAACCGCACAAGCACGTTCAAAGCCTGTGCTCACGTCACACTCGCCAACAGCCCCCTGGCCAAAGCTGTTTACTTGGCCAAGCCCAACATTAATGGGACAGAGAAACATCATCTTCCAAAGTGTGTGGGTGTTTGATTCTGTTACAGGAAGGGGTTGAATGAAGAGTTGGGAACAGTGACAATTTAACCGAGATGTGGAGTTAGAGCTGGATTTGTGTCCCAGCTGCATGTCCCCTTCTGTGTGGCTTTGGACAAGTTCCTTAACCTCTCTGGGCCTCTGTTTCTGTATAGTCACAGGGTTGGTGTCGGGATTAGCATATGAGGTGCTATGGGTGGGTGAATCGTCATTCCCCCCAAGACACCCATATCTGAACCCCCCGAACATACGAATATGTCACCTACATGGCAAAAGGCTTTGCAGGTGATTAGGGGGAGGCGGGAGAATATCTTGGATTACGCAGTGGGCCCCGTGTCATCATAAGTGTCCTTGTAGGGTCAGAGGGAGGCAGGAGGGTCAGAGAGTGAGACGTGGGGACAGGACCCGAGGAATGCAGGCGGCCCTGGAGGCTGGAAAAGGCCAGGAAACTAAATCTGCCCTAGAGCTTCCAGAAGGAGCGACCCTGCCGACACTGACGTTAGGGCGTCTGCCCCCAGAACCGTCGGAGAACACGTCTCGCGTGTGCTCGTTTGTTCCGGCGGCCGTGGGAGGCTCACTCAGGCGCTCAGCCTGGGGCCTTCACGCAGTCGCGCTTTCGCGCCAGCAGCCTTGGTCGTGAGTCACTGAGGTCACCGGTGTGTGGCCAGCCGGGACCAGGCCTCCGCGCCCACACCCTGCCTCCCTTGCCCACCCGACAGTTGCCCGTGGAGTTCCTGCTGGTCCTCACCGTCCCCGTCGTGGACCCGGACAGGGACGATCGGAACTGGAAGCGGCCCCTCAACTGTCTGCACCTGGTCGTCAGCCCCCTGGTCCTCGTCCTGACCCTGCAGTCGGGGGTCTGTGAGTGTCCCCTCCCCGCCCCACGTTCTGGAGTTCTCTTCCCACCCACGCCAGGGGGTCCGGCGGCAGAATCCTGGACATACAGCAGGTGCTTAATATGTGTCGCTCCAGCCTGGGTGACAGAGCGAGACCCCAACTTAAAAAAAACAAACCACTGAGCTCACGTCCTCAGTGGCCCTGGCAGCCCGGCCACCTCCTAAAACTCCTCCGGCACAGGCTTGGCTGATACAGAGAGAGGCGGCCGGTCCCGAAGCCAGCGCTGTGGGTAAAAAATCACAGTATTTAAAACAAATCGCATTCTGTCAAAATTGCCCCGAGAAGAACGAAAGGAAGGTCTCGATGCCCGTATCTGGGCACTCGAACATTCCTCACCTTTAAGGCTAGTATCGACTCTCTAGTGGTGAAAAGGGTGTGCAGGGAATTCTAGAGCATCCTTCCTGCCTGTAGGGCTCCCCCCGTTAGTGGTTTCATATGAAGGCTCTGGAACCTTCGTGACTTGTTAATGGATTGGATGGAGCAGTGGACTTACCAAGGTGGCAGGAGCTGGGCACCTGTCAGCGGGTACGGCTGGGTTTCCCCGTCGCCGGCAGTTCATCTCGGGGAGCGATGCGCATGCATCCATTGGTGGTGCCTGGCTGGCTGGCCTGAGCATGTGGTTGATTGGTGATGTCTGCCAGGGAGGAGGGCGAGGGCAACGGCGGCGAGTAAGTCCTAGCCATTCCCATCCCAGTTCACAGCAAAGTCTGCAGAGAGTTTTTTGGGTGTCTGTCTTTTCTTTCACATGTGACAAGCTTGAGGGCAGGGCTTGTGTTTTTAATTTTTTCTCCTCTTGAAGCACCTTAGACAGGGCTGAGCACACAGCAGGTATTTACCTTATAGCCAAACAGCGGACTGCGAGCGGGTTTTGTGTGCAGGTCTCAGCTCCTGGGCCCCTCGGTCATTCTGGGGGGGCATCCAGGAGGAGGTGCCAGGCTGAAGCGGGACAGTGCCAGCCCCCTTTCTGGTCCCGCTGCAGATGGCGTCTATGAGATCGGCGGCCTCCTTCCCGTCTGGGCCGTGGTGGTGATCGCGGGCACAGCCTTGGCTTCCGTGACCTTCTTCGCCACGTCCAACCGCAAGCCCCCCAGGCTTCACTGGGTGAGCAGCCCGCGCCCCGAGCTGGGGGAGGTGGGCAGGCCGAGCTCTCCCAGGTGGACGTCCCATCCGCACCTCTGGGGCAGATTGACCATCCCCACGATGACAGGTTACCTGAAACCTTAAAGCTTTATCTTATTGAGATGTAAGACGTGATTCACATACCACGCAATCCACCCATTTAAAGTGTGCAATTCAGTGCTTTTTATTATGTTCACAGAGCCGCGCCACCATCACTACAATCAATGACAGAGTATTTCACATCCCAAAAAAGAAACCTCACAGCCATTGGTGTCACTGCCCATTTCCCTCCCCGACCCCGGGCCCTGGCAGCCTCCACTCTACTCTCCGGCTCTGCGGGTTTGCCCATCACGGACATTTCATGTAAATAGGATCATACGACACGTGGCTGTTGTGACTGGTTTCTGTCACTTAGCATGATGTCTTCAAGGCTCATCCATGTCGCAGCAGGAGTCAGGGCATCGTCCCTTTCTGTGGCTGAACGCTGTTCCACGTGTGGCTAGGACACGTTGCGTTCGGCCGTTCATCTGTGGATGGACGTTGGTTTGTTTCCACTTTTTGGCTGTTCTGAATAATGCTGCTGTGAACATTCGTGTACAGATTCTTGTGTGGAACTGCGCTTGCTTTCGTTTCTCTTGGCTACTTTACTAGAAGTAGAATCGCTCCGTCAAATAGTAACCGTGTGTTTAACTTTTTGAGGAACGGGCCGCCCGTTTTCTGTCACCCTGATGAGAAAGCATCGGAGTTTTTTTTTTTTTTTTTTTTGAGACAGAGTCTCACTCTGTTGCCCAGGCTAGAGTGAGTGCCGTGGCGTCAGCCTAGCTCACAGCAACCTCACACTCCTGGGCTCAAGTGATCCTCCTGCCTCAGCCTCCCGAGTAGCTGG
>CAUYSK010122848.1:0-13864 GCA_963575035.1 Avahi laniger | reverse complement strand
CTTTTGGAAGGAGTAGCCCTCAGGACAATTGTTTTTTTTGTTTTTTTTTTGAGACAGAGTCTCACTCTGTTGCCCAGGCTAGAGTGCTGTGGCGTCAGCCTAGCTCACAGCAACCTCAAACTCCTGGGCTCAAGCAATCCTTCTGCCTCAGTCTCCCGAGTAGCTGGGACTACAGACATGCACCACCATGCCAGGCTAATTTTTTCTATTTTTTAGTTGTCCAGCTAATTTCTTTCTATTTTTTTTAGTAGAGACTGTGTCTCACTCTTGCTCAGGCTGGTCTCGAACTCCTGAGCTCAAATGATCCACCCACCTCGGCCTCCCAGAGTGCTAGGATTACAGGTAAGAGCCACCACGCCCGGCCAGGACAATTGTTTCTGTAGATCTTGTTTTGTCCCTCAGTCCCTGTTCATTGGTTTCCGCCAATTCCGCTGTAGCAGAAAGATTGACTCCTGCAGACCTATGGTTTCATTCTAGCTCCAGTGAAGGCCTGAGAATCCAGAACCTCAAACCCAGCTATCTACCTAAAACAGGGTAAATGCTGTGTCTCTCCTCAGCTCTGCTCTTTGTTATTCTCTAACTTTAGGTCTCAATCATTAGTGCTTGTCTATGTCCATTGTATACTACTGGCTTTGTATATTTAGCTGACCTCTCAACACGGGATTCATTTTTTTTCTCTTTTGGACACAAAGAATCATCATTTCTATGAGCCAAAAATGAGACACAAAACTGCACATGTAAAATGACCTTTACCTCCTCCCCAGCACACACACACACACACACACACACACACACACACACGGCACACACAGCCATGCATACTTGCACACACTTCCAAGGGGCTCGCTGTTAATGTCATGACAGAGGAAACCATTGCAGTAGAACAGCAGGGGAACTGGGATTCAAAGGGACGCTATGCCAGTGAATCAGCAGAGGTCAGCCGAGGTAGAGAGATGTCAAAGATGTAACTCATGTAAGAGCAACTACTCTACTCATCAGCTTCCATCTAGGAAATGTCGAAGAATGTCACTGAAGGAGATTTTTTTCTGACTATTCTGTGTAACAGAGACAGGATTGTTTAGGATGATGCCATTTAGTTTAAACTAACCTCTATTCCTTCCTACCTCTGTCACCAACTGACCTTCTGGTAATTCTCTCTCATTCACTGAAACCTTCAGTATCTGACTCATGGTTTTCATTTCTGTCTCAATTTTTATTTTAAAATTCAGAAAATGTAGAATCCTCACCTGGCTCTACACTTTCTGCCTCCTTGGCTTTCTGTCTCCGGTGGTCTGCCCCTCCATCAGCTTCAGTTACGGCCTCTGAATGCCACTTCGGGGACTTTATCATCACCTGACATTTCCCCACCTCTGAAATCTCAACTCCAAAGTTTGCTCTTTATGTACAAATTCTCATTCTTCCAGCTCTCTCACTCTCGTACTTCCAGTAAACATTAGTTCTTATTTAATAGTGGATCCTCTTGAATCCACTTCCATGAACTTCTTTTGATATTCACAACCGTTATAACTCAGTTTGGATCCAATAATGTTTCTCTTGCATTCCAAGTCCTGCAATTCTACCTCTTAAATATTTCAGGAATCTGCACTCTTCTCTCTATACCCCTGATCACCACCCCGTTTTAAACCAACATTACCCCTCACATAGATTGCTCAACAATGTCCACACTGGTTTTCCCAACTCACCGTCCAACCCATTTTTCTACTGTGGCCAGAATGATCTTTTTATTACAACAATCTGACCATGCCATTCCCCATTTTAAAACACTTTAATGACTTGTCATGGTCTCTGGGATAAACTACAAATTCCTAATCACCACACTAGGTGCTGTAAGTTATCTTCCTGATTTTAAATCAGCATATTTTCTGAAGGATTTCCTTCTACTTCTTTTTGCCTCGATGTAATGAACGGTGACTTCTAGAGGCACAAGAAATGGTTTTATATCAAATCTCTTATGACTTGCCTCATGAGGTATTGCAGGTCCCGTTAGTCTCTCAGTATTTCTAACAGATTCTCCATCTTCCACACAGCACTGGATTTACAGAAATACAGTGTATGCCACAGACTTGTTTCCTTAAAACCTCAGTGCCAAATTTGCTCAGGCCATTAATGTGTGAGTTGACAGAGAACATTGATATTCCCCACACAAGTCTCCTTTTCCTATGAAAATGGAAGTGTCAGATTATGATAATTGTCTCTACATCAGATGCCCATAAAAGACAGAAAAATTGAGAGAAGATAAAGGTTAGCAAGAAGTATATGAGAATAAAAGATAAAAGAGCAAGCCGTGAAACTCTCCAAGGCTTTCATAACTGCTGTCATTTTGATAACATGGTTCTTACAGACCATTAGGCCATATCCGGCTTTTTCTGGCTGACAGGTCTGAGGTTCCTTCTCCTCTTACAGTTGACTGATGTGTCTGCATGAAGGAGAGAAGAGCCTTGTGAGAGGCCTTGTGTTTTCATAACTGCGGAAAAGTTGGTAAGATCTCTATATATCAATAGTTTCAAACATGGGTGATCATCACAATTAGGGGGATGTTATATAAATTCCTGAATCCCATTTCCGATGTTCTGGGATTCAGTAGGTCTATTTTTGTTCATTTGGGGTTTTTTTCTTATGTTTTATTAAAGTAAAATTTTATGTATAGTGAAATATGCAAATCTCTTTCTTTCCCCCTTTTAGACTATTTATTAGCATGTAATTTTAAGTCTTGTGTTCTGATAGTTTTGTTTGTTTTTTTGGATTTTAGCTAAACTTCTCTGTATTTTTTTTAGTAATTTATACATAATTACCATGTGCATCTTTAAGTTATTGCAGTCTACTTAGAGAATATTTTTCTCACTTGACCTAAAATATTAAAGCCTAACAGCATGATTCTATCTACTTCTATTTTCTATGCCATTGTTGCTATACATTTCCAATCTACATACACTATGAACACCACAGTACAATCTAATCTGATTTTTTTGAGATCAATTGCACAGCATGCTAAATATTACTATCAATTGAATACTGTACATTTCAATATTGCTAAGAGAGTAACTTTCTAATATTCTCATCACAAAAACATGTTAAATATCTGAGGTGATGGATATCGTAGCTAACTTAATGTAATCATTCCATATTGTATTAAAAAATCATAATACCTCTTTGTATCCCATTAATATATGCAACTACAATTTGTCAATATTTAATTTTTAAAAAAACAAAAAAATCCTATTGTCTTTTAAAGAAGGGAGAAAAAATACAATATTCTTTTACATGTATCCACATATTTATCTTTTCTTCTGCTCTTTTATTCTTCCTGAACATCTGAGTTCTCCAGTCATCATTTTTCTTCGACCTAAAGAAAATTCTTCAGCATTTCCTGTAGTGCGAGTCTGCAGATGGCAAATTATCAGCTCTTACTTATTTGAAAAGTCTTTGTTTTGTCTTTCTTCTTGAAAGACTTTCTTTCTGGAGATAGAATTGTGAGTTGAGAGACTTTTTTCCCAATACTTTAAAGATTTTATTCCATTGTCTTCTGGCTTTCCCTGTTTTTGGTGTGAAGTCAATCATCCTCAAATCATTGTTTCCCTGAGTATAAATATTCCATCACCCCACCTCACCTTCCAGACACATACCTCTGGCTGCTTTTAAAAATTTCTTTTTCTTCTTGGTTATCAGTAGTTTGATTATGATGTGTATGGTGTATAGCTATGGTTTTATATGCATTACTCCTACTAAAGATTTTTAGAGATTTTTAAAGCTGAAGTTTTTCACCAAATTAGAGAAATTTTGGTTATTATATTTCTAATACATATTCTTTCCACCTTCTTTCTTTCTGTCCACTGGAATTCCAAGTATATGTACATTAGACATAGAGATATTATCTCACATATCTCTGAATGTCTGTTCCCTGTCTTCAATATTCTTTTCCTCTTTGTTCTTCGAATTGGATAATTTCTATTAATCTGTCTTCAAGTTCAACTGACTGTTTCTTCTGCCGTTTCCAATCAACTGTTAAGCCCATAATGTGACATTTTCTTTCAGATATTTTAATTTTCATCTTTAGAATTTATATTGTATTATTTTAGAGTTTGCATTTCTATGCTGAGATTCTCTACGTATTCACTCAGACCCCACCACAGAACTGTTGAATCAATATGTCCATCTTTTTCTTTCAGTTCTTGAATACATTTATAATAGTGGTTTTAAAGTTGTTGTCTACTAATTCCAGCATCTGATTCATCTCTGGTTTGCTTTTATTGACTGCTTTTCCTCTTGATTCAGCGTCACAGTTTTGTTTTGCATATTTTTAGTGATGTTTGTTGTAGGCTAGACATTATGGATGATACTTGGGGGAATGCTGGATTCCATTATTGTTCTTTGAGTACTATTGACTTTTTTTCTCTAGCAAGCAGTTAAATTGCTGACTAGTCACCATGAACTTGTGACATCTTGCTTTTTTATAAGCAGACATCTATTTTAACATTTTTTTTATATGGGTCAGATCCAAAAGGACAAATCCTGTGAAATTGTCTGTAATCTGAAAGCATGGTATTTCAATGAAAAGCCCGAGGTATTTATCAAGCCCTTCTAACTTGGCCTGACTCATACTCCAAATGTTTGTCTTCTCTGTAATGGTACAACAGCTAGAGTCTCTATTAAGCCCTTTAAACTTCGAAGCTATTGATTTCCTCTGAGCTTCTTGAATTCTCCCTTACACTTACATAGTCACTTGAGTCATCTAGAAACCATCTTGCCCCCTCCTCCATCCCCGCCCCCGCCGGCTTCATGGGAAAAATTGTCTTCCATGAAAACAGTCCCTGGTGCCAAAAAGGTTGGGGGCTGCTGAATGGAGGATTGTACAGAGTGTATATTTTAATGAGTGTGATGAGAAGGTAGTTTGGGGCAAGGAAAGGACATGGTCTGGTTTACATTGTGAAAGGATCATCTTGGCTTTTGTTTGGACAATAGATGGGAGAGGACATAATGATTTTCCTCTGGCGAGTCTAATTAATAATAGGTTTGAGAGTATGTTTCTGCATGATGCAGAAACTGGAAGCTCCTACCTTATTACCTTGCTATTTCAAGTGCAGTCCAAACTAGCAGCATCAGCACTCTAAAAGCTTGTTAGAACTGCAGAATCTCAGGCCCCACCACAGAACTACTGAATCAAAACTCTCTATTTCTTCGTGGAATTTCTATTTCCATCTAATAAAACCTACCTATTCAACAATGACCATATCCATCAGAAAATGTCCCCAGCTATAAGTGAGTTAGCTTTGTACATTAATAGAATGTTATCCTTCACTCCTAGTTCCTGTATTATCCCGTCTTCACCTATATTTTATTTGTCTAGGAAGTCAAAGAGGTGAGTATTTAAGAAAGGCACACTGAACTGTGTCAAATGGTCAGTTTCTCATTGGATTTGCAATTACCTTTCTGAAAATGGTCACAGAAGTTTTGGATTTATGTGTGGGGAGATCGATCTAACTCTTATTTGGTATTGTGGTTCTTTCTTCTGTCTTATAGCCTCCTTCCCCCACCACCCAAACTACCTCTCTTCATGTGTAAATCAATAACAATTGTTCCTGGTCTTTGCAACAAGCTGTTTTGGCATTGATCACTCATAGCCTTGGAGAAAGCTTTCGCTTCACAGAAAAGAAGTAGCAATTAGGAGTTTCTGATTTAAGAATTTATTTTAAAATGAATATTAATACCTAACTCACAGAAATAGTAAATTTAAGGCATTTATTTTTAGGAAAGATTCTTTCTTCTAAGTCCTTACTATTATAATTAGTGGGTTTTTAAATGTAAGGATGATAAGACATTAACTTATTTTTATGAGTTTCTCGCTTAAAGAGTAATGATCCATAGTTATCAAATAACTATAATATTTGAAGGAAAAATTAGTAGTCTTAGTGATTTTAGTTGAAATATAGGAAAAATATTTAGGTAATATATTTCTCAAAAAGTTCCTAGCAACTAATGACATAGTTACAAACATAGTTTTCTTCTTTTCCCTTCAAATGTTTAAAAGCATTATTGAGAAAATAAATCACAGTCTTTACAATAAAATTAAAAAGACAGACAGTAAGAAAATCACAGGATATCATTTACATCAAAATAGTTAAAACCTATTCTGTAATCTAGTATTATAATAGAATTTAGAAATATTCAGAAAGTACTTAAATTATAAAAATTACAAACTGTAGCAAGCTGATTACTTGACATGTAGTAAAGCCAATCATAAAACTATCTGGTTACTGTATAACTGCATTTGCAAAGAGACAATATAGAAATCCCCAGCTGAACTCACATCCCAATGATCTCCAAAATCTGCATTCCCCATGACCATTGTTGGTTCACATATAGATAGACTGATCAAAAATCACCATTAAAGAGTATTTTAAGTGACATGAACAAAGTGTTATGGAAGATAGAGTTATTGACTCTGCCTTCATGGAGATTTGGTTAAAGAAAATGGCAGAAAGAAGGGGACATCTGAAATAATCCTCAAAAGATGAGTGATCATTTGCCAAGACATGAGTGGCGTGGGTATGGTAGGCACAGAATACAGCATGCCTAGGGCTAGGAAAGGGTGGCACTGCATGTCGCAGTTGGATAAAATGAGAATTTTAGCACAGAGCAGGGTAAATGTGAGGTGGTAAATGTTACTAAGAAAGATGTAGAAAATGTCTGTGATCACCTTATGAAATCCCTTATAAATTGTCTTAAGGAGGCTGAGCTGGGAATCTTCCATTGACAGTTTTTAAGCCTAAGGGGTGTGATCTGACTTATGTCTTCATCTAACAAGGGAATTTCTACAGGATCTTTTTATTTTTTTGCACCACTTATTTGCCGCTTATCATACATTGCAGTGCAACATACTTTGTTCCCCAAATAGACTGGAAACTTCTTAAGTGGTTAGACTCTTATACCTACTTATATCCTCCAGTGACAAGAACATTTCTTCTGTGGTTCTCTGTGATTATTTTTTGATTAATTGGTTAAGATATTCTAATGTACACTTATGCATTGTCATTCCGTCCTGAAATTTTTCCTTTCCCCTTCTAAATTATCCAAACATTATTTAGAGGCTTAAAGGTATCATCTCTGTATTGAAGAATGTCACTTGATTCAAGGTCTGTGCTGTTGCAAACTGATATGGGGGTCCATGTCAGAGGAATCAAGCAGAAAATATTTGAGGCCAAATTAGGAAGCACCTTGTATGTAATTAATGTTTCTCCCGGATTATTCCCTAAAGAGCAAGCATTGCAGAGCTATCCTATGCCATTGTTGTTAACACAGTTATTGTACATGCCTTAAAGATGTAGATGTCTTTGAGATTTATTTAATTATTCTTGTATAATTGTACAACAATTGCAGTTTATTGCCTTTTTTCTTTGATTTATATACAACTTTCAAGTTCCCAACTCTTAGCATCCTTTAACTATTCTCTGCGTTTTCACTTTCGCTCAATAACTCTGTGTATTTTACTATGAGGAAAAGAACCATTATGAAGCAAAGAAATAAGTAAATATCTTAAATAGGGAATATTTTTATACTACCAGATGGTCTATAAGTATTCCCTGCAGCTATTGTTAATGTGCCTGGTGAAGTGACAGTGTATGTTTTTGCCAAGAATAAGCTATGGAAAACAAAACATTTTCTGTGTGTCTTGTTTTGTTCAACAGGATGCAATGTTGGGTCAATGAGACAACTGTCATTGATTTAAGCCTCATGGAAGCTCTGGTATCATCACTGCATGCTTCCCTCTTGTTGTCTCACAGAATTAGAACAGTGAGGGAGAGAAAGGTACTGAGAGACACAGAATGAACTGTTCAGTTCAAACCCACCCACACTTCTGGAAACACCTTGAGTTTCATGCCTGAGTGACTATTCTGGTCATGTTTGCCCTTGTCCTTCTCAATCCTGTTCTGTATCCACAGGGGTTCACCTTGCAGTCTCCATTTCCCGGGCTCCAAGCACCATCAGATTACAGGCAGCAGGAAGGGAGAAGCCAAAGTACTCCACTTTTTGCCTTTGGCGGTCGCTACCACCACTTTCAAGGCCTCAGTTCCTGCCAGATAAGCCCACCAGGCTCCAGCCTTCATGCAGTCGCCCAGGACCATAGGTTGCCATCACACCTCCGGCTCCTTTTGTCCTTCCGCCTACCTGTGGTGGGAGATTTGGGTGGGCCAATCCTTGGATAGGCTCATGGTCCTCTAGTCAGCTTCTCACTTTCTTCCATCACCCGCATAACCCATGTCCTACATTAAATTTCTTGTTTTAAATACTGAGAATGGTGGTTTCTCCTCTTTTTGTTTGGATCCTAAATAATTGCATCCTGCTCATGAAGGGTCAGTAACACTGTTGCTTAAGGGCAATGTGTTTGGTCACATGGAATTCTATAACTAGATATATATAAGAGGTATGTAAGAGAGAAAACTGTGAGACTGCAAGTGTTGTATATAGTGAATAGAATAGACTCAGAGGAAAAATGGGAAGATGATCTACAGATTCAAGCAGCTCAAACATAAATTTTAGGTTTATGGACAAATGAATTAACTTAGTCACTAAAAGAGATTAAAATTATAACAAAGCAGGAAAGCTTTTAAAAGATAGTTGCATGATCTTGAAATTTGAATATAATTCTTGCATGTTAAACTTATGGTTAGTTTACAGGTAATTAAATACAAAGACTCTGGAGGCAAACCATAGCCTTTTCAGTGAGTCGGTGGTGGAATAATTAAACTTGAAATAACTGCACAAACCTTAGTCTGAAGGAGACTGGAACCACTATTAGGTAATACAGTCATCTCTCCCCATCTTAAAAGGTTATGTTCTGCTTGCCTAGATGGATTATGAGATCATGTATCATTAATATTTCAGTTTCTTTGTAGAATTGATCTTGCAATGTCTTTTACATAGATGACGCTAAAATAATGTGTTTGCTACTACATGATTCAATAAATGAACTAACATGGCCTGCCAGATATATGTTTTAGAAGTTTTCACCTAAAACTGTTAACAGAAACATTGCAGACAGTCTAGAATTGCAGTAAAAATATTAAAATACCTATAATAGCTTCCAAGTTAACCAAAATCCCAAACTTGACATTTATATACATGCAAGAAGAAAAAAACAAATAGTTTCATAGACCCACTCAAGCTTACTGATGAAAAATGAAGACAAGAAAGCCTCATTCTTCCTTATTTACATTTTTAACAAATACGTGCCCTTCATTGAAATATTAACTATAGGAAGCACCATTTTTTATTTTTAAATTTATAATTATAAAACTAAAGAAAATATTGCATTGTAAATCATCTAACCTGTTTTACAAATCTCTTTCCATTTTATTCTCACTCTCTTTTTTCTTTTTTGTGGGTGTGTCATCCTATAGGACATAAATCTTTAAGTAGTCATATCAAGAAACTGTTTTAAGTAGAAAGCAAAATTCATTACAGAGAGAAATCACACAGCCTTATTTTATGGGCTCTCTTGGGTCTTCAAAAGCAGTACATGAAAACTTGGCAGAAATGAGTCTAAAAAAAGCAAAGGCTTCAGAGCACTGCTAGTGCAAGACAGCCTGATGGTGGCGTCATGAGCTGCTGGCCAGCTCCACTCTGCCCTTGCGGAGCTGGTGTGACACGTTTATTTTTAAGGCTTTCATCCTAACCTCCAGTGTAGAATACATTAAAGACATATGGAACCAGACTACATCTTTCTATAGACAGACCTCAGATATCTTAATTATGGACACCTTCAAGGCATTCTGACTCTACCGACATCCCACATATCCCTTTTACCTTGCCCAGAGCCCTCCACATTCTCCTAAGTATTATTCAAAAGACTATGGAGAAAAAGAAGCCAGAACTTATTAGAGGCCATTTTTGCCTCCTGCTCAGTTAATACCTCCCAGTGGAAATGAAATGTGGAACTCAGAACCACTTAAATTGTGAGCAAGGGGAGAGAAAAGATAAAGGAAAAAACATAAATTATAAACTCAAAACATTATCTAGTCTCATGGATATTTAAGAAAGCTCATCATTTTGGGCTAAATTTTGTCCTGCCAATTTACTGAGTTGTTTTGATTAGTTCTATTAGTTTCTCAGTTAACACTTAGGTTTTCTAACATCATAGAATTGTTTGCAAATATTTTAATTTTGTATGTTGTTTCCTTATGTTTATACTACTGAATCTGCTTCATAACTAATGCATTGGTTATATCCCCTAGAATTTTAAGTAGCAATAAAATCATTATGCATTGTATTTTTACTAGATATAAAAGAAATGTCTCCTATAATTCTCTATTAATTATGATGTTGATTAGGGTTATGAAAGAAATATTATTTATCATCAGGGAGCAATAGAAAGTTTAGTTGCAGACAAAACATGCAGGTTTTTTTTTTTATATGACAGCGGGAAAAATCTAATAAGCTGAGAAAGTTGTAGTCTTACCTCATGTCTTATACCAGAATAGATTCTAGGCAGATCAAAGATTTAAAGATAGAATTACACTATAAAAGCATTCAAATAAAATTATGAAAGAAATATGTTTTTCTTAGAGGCCTAATAATAATGTATGATATAATATCCAGAAAGTATAAAATAAATAATTGATAAATTTAACTTTATAATTACAAAGTTATTTTGCATGATAAAGTAAACAAAATAAAGCCCCTAAGCAAAGTAAAAATGATAAATGACAAAAAGAAAAGAATGGATGAGATTTATCCCCATTTTTAATAACAGAAATGTCCTAAAAGTAGGCAAAATACGTAATAATGACAAATGCACTTGAAAATAATTTGAGCCTCACAATAAATCAAATACAAATACAAATAAGCTTCTTATAAGTCATGAAATTTTGTAACATGACATTTGAATCCTAGTACCGCCACTTACTGATTGTGCAAAGTTGCTTAATATTTCTGAGCTTCAGTTTCTTCATTTGATAAATCCATCTGGTCACGTGGAGATCCAGACTCCCTTCACCCCAGTGTGATATTTGTAATAAAGTATTACTTACCTCATGGCTGTTACGTGGATTAAATTAATTATTGTATGTAAAATATTTGGCACAATGCCTGGCACATCATAAATACTCAATTAATGGCAGAAAAAAAATACCAAATTAATGGCAGATAACCAAAAAGCTTAAAATTGTAAATTGGTTAAGAATGGATTCAGCTGCAAATAACAGAAAACAGAAGTAGAGGTTTAAGCAAACAGAGATTCATTTTTCATACAAAACAAAAAGTCCAGAAGTAGAAAGTTATTTCAGCTTCTCAAAGATGCTATTGGGGATTCAGGCTCCTTTGAAACACTATACGCCATTGTCTTCGGGTGAGGGTTTCTGTGTGCATACTTACTGCCTCGGGATTGTAAAGTGATGCTGTGTGTTTAGTCATCAATGTCTGTGTTCGTTCCAGGCAGGAACAAGGAGGAAGGAACAAAAGGTATGAAGGTTAGAGCTGGGTGCCAACTTAATGTCTCTTTTTTTTTTATCAGGAAAGCAAGCTTCTCAGACAACAAACTTCTATCTCTGACCCAGAAATGTATCACATGGTCATCACTAGCTGAAATGTCTCTGGAGAGCAAGGGCTTGTGGATGGGTGTTAGACTAGCCAACCAACACTGTTTGCCACCAATAGGAACAATGAAAAAAGAGTCAAGAGACTTAGTAGGGGCTTTAACCTTTACACTTTTATTGAAACTCTTCATTGCCTTTTTACAGGGAAAAAATAATCATTAAAAAAATTAAACTTGGATACACTTTTCTCTCCACTACTCTACATGCTCCCTCTCCCCCAACATACACCTAACAAAGAGAGAGAATTAGAAAATTTATTACTAGTATGCTGACATTTCAAAATAGTTTTGGCACCTGAAGATTTTCATAAATTTCAATCTCTCTATTGCCCCTGGAGTCTTAGCGATATTTTTTGTATTTGTGAGATAATAAGTAGAGTGGAGACCACTGCCTTGTACCACATGTATGCATCTTCTCTTTTAAAATAATTTTGAGAAAACAGTGAAAAAATTGTACGTGTTCTCAATTGATTTCTTTACTAAAGTTTCTGTGTTACAAATAACCACTTCAAGGACAAACACCTGAAGAATTTCACACCTAAACACTGAATAAGAATTGGAAAAGATTATAGGATGCAGTTTCTCACACTGAATTTTAATCTGATTCATTTTAATCAAATAATCTCTTGTGTCTAACAAAAGGTCATGAAAGAAGAGAATGACATGCTGAAGATAAGCAGAGTTTCAAAATAAATCCATTAAGGGAGTTGAGAGATGTCTCAGCAATTGTCATGAGTGGTGAGAAATACATAAAGCATGTTTGAAAACACAATGAACAGCTATCAAACTAAATTAGACTATCTCTGCCTTTGCTTCTTAAAATAAAATCTGTGTTAAACAAATCAAACAAACCCTCTTAACACAAGGTTTTTTTTTTCCCTTAGGAATAATACACATCTATAAAATATTTATTTTGCTGCTTTGTCCTACTATAGGAGAAAAAGGAAGTCTGGTATTTAAAACAAAACTGCAGATAATCTTTGTTATTTTGGTTTAAATTGTGGAGGAAATTTAAAGGCCAAATGCATTTGCATTTGAAATAAGAAAATAAAGTTTTCTGAAATCTTGAGAACTTTCTGCTGACCTTTATGAAAATGCTTTACACTAATTTTATAAAAGGCAATGTCTTGATCCTTCACAAAACCTAATAAACTTTCCAAAAGCTTTAATTCTTATGAAAATTCAATACAAAAGACAGATGGTTAATAATGCTTTAAAAGAAGAAAAATATCTTTACTTCTGAGCTTGAAAAAAAATGCGGCCCAAGGATGTGGAGTCATTTGTAGTAGATCACAGGATAGGTTAATGCCAGACTGATAAAATGTTTGAGTTCATCTGACTTTTCTCAGTTACAAGAACATCCTGGCCTGAAGGATAGTCCCATTCTTATCCAGAATCTCACACATACGGAGTTATTCAACATGTTCTTGATAATAATAGTGGATTATGAATTATTGTTACATAGCAGATATTCATGCATATGTATTGAATAAAGGACCAAAAGACTCTTCTAAATGAACCATGTAACTGACTCAGTAAAATTCATTGCCTAGCAAAACTTTCATGAAGCGATTGAAACTTTGGGATCAAAAGTCCCGAAACTCGCTTGAATTCATTTCTAGTTTTCAACTTTTAGACAAATATTGGCTTTCCAGTAGACACAAATTTTTTTAGCCTGCTTATCCTACCAGGATAAAACAGGACAAGAACAAGGACAATTTGGTTTGGATTTAATGCAAGATTTTTTTTCTTTTTTACTTCAGGGTATTATGAGGGTACAAACATTATGGTTACACTTGATGTCTTTGTCTCACCCAAGCCAGGGTTAAAGGCATGCCCTTCCCCCCTACAATGCTCCCTGTGTCCTTTAGTTGCGGGTTTACTCCCCCATCCTCCTAATCCCTGGAGAGTATTATTGCCATGTGTACACTCTAGTGTTCATCAGTTAGTACCAACGTGATGGCGAGTACAATTGGAGCCCATTCTTCCGATCTTGTGGTACCTCACTTTGATAATGGGTTTAAGTTTAATCCAGGAAAGTATAAGAGGATATCAGACTTAAATCTAAGGCATGAAACCTTAAGAATTCTAAAAGAAGATGTTGGAAAGACCCTTTCAGACATCGGCCTAGGCAAGGAATTCTTGAAGAAGACCTCCAAAGCAATGCAAGATTAATCTCAGAGAAAATTTACTTATGATAACTTTATTCAGATTTATTTGAGATTAAAAGGTGTTGCTTGTTAAAGAGATATTGAT
>CAUYSK010122847.1:0-28759 GCA_963575035.1 Avahi laniger | reverse complement strand
CCTGGGGCATCGACTCACCCCACTGGGTTCCAGACCCAGTGCCCAGGCCCTAGGATGGGACTAGGTGGAGGCAGAGCTGGTGGCAGCTGGCCAGGATCAGGCTGGGGGCTTGGTGGCCTTTTCCTAATGCCCAGGCTCTGTGGGGGGGGGGGTACCCAGTGTCTTCAGGATCCAGGCCTGTGCCCTGAGGTCTGGCCAAGCTATACCCTGACCTCTCCAGGGTCCAAGCTGCCAGCCAGTGCATCTTGTGGAGAAGAAACCTATAATGCAGCCTTTAAGTGAGAAAAAGAAGATTAAAAAGATGAGAACCTCCTTTAGTGATGGAAATGAGTTCCTGGTAGAAGGAAGAAGAGGAGGAGGAGGGTCATCTGCCGAAGACCTGGAAGAGCACTCACTAAAACCTGGGCCCTTTGGGAGCAAGAGGCAATCCTGGCCCTAGGCTGCCCCCACCTGTCCACTCACAAGGAGGGAGACTCCAAGGGACACCCCAGCCTGGGGCTCATGTGCCCAGAGGCCAGTGACCCCACCAGGTATGAACGTAGAAGAGTCTGTCCCTTCTCTGTCTTCCTCCAGGCCTTCCTGGTCTTGGAGGTGAGACGCCCCGTGCTGGCAAAGGCTGGTATTGCTGTAACGTGGACAGTCCATGGCTGACCTGCACCTGGTGACACCAAGACCTCACTGTGGGACCACATGCTTCAGTCACGCTTCCCTGACTGAAAGAAAAAGCTCATTTTTACTTCGCAGGAAGCTCAGATTTGGTCCTGGTCTCACCCTAGACCACAGACCCCCCCCCAGAGGTGGAAGTGGAGTGGGGGTAGGATGTGGGCAGGTGACAGCGAACTGAGGCCTGAGGACAGAGAACAGAGGCCATTGTGAGATTAAGATGGTGGGCCTAATAACAAGGAGGAGGATGGAGGGGAAGATCTGGAAGGTTGCTGCAAAGGATTATGCTCAGGACTGATGGGAACACTAAAGGCCCCTGGAGCCTTAGTTTCCTCACCTGTAAACTGGTGATAAAAGTAGAATTTACACTCGTGGGATCATTGTGAGAAAAGAATGCTTCCCGTAAAGTGCTCAGATGGTGTCTGGCACACAGTAAGTATGAGGCAAATGCTGACAGTATTGTTATTATTATAAGAATCACGCTTTGTTAATTAACTGTTGGCATGTTGTCGTCCCCGGCAGGATGAGCGCCTTGCTCGACTGGGAAGTGCTGGCTTTGCAGGTGGAGGCAAGGGGCATGAGCTAAGGACTGTGGGCAGCCACTAGAAGCTGGGAAAGGCGAAGGGACGCAGCCCCGCCAACCTGAGACTTCGGACCTCCGAAACTGTAAGATCATTTTGCGTTGTCTTAAACCACTAAGTTTGTTGTAAATTTGTTAAATTTACAGCAACAGGAAACTAATTCAGACAGGAACACACATCCTCTCACTCCTTCTTTCCCTCCCAGGCCTCTGTTAGGGCCAGAAATGCCCAGTCCTGCGGCCTACAAGATGGTGCTCCTGGGATGCTGAGCTGGTGGCCCTGTCCCCTTGTCAACCTTAGTGACAGGGGAGACTGACGAGGGTTCAGGTGACCTGGGGACAGTGTGTCGGGCCCCAGTGCCTCTTCAGGAGGCAGACCAGGAAGGAGCCTGTGGTGGCCCTACCCTGCACATTACCTGCTCCCCCGTTATGACAACACACACTAGGGGGCGGGACAGGGGTCTCAGGTAACAGTGACCATAAGAGTTCCATTTACAGTGCTAACAGCTGGCGCACACTCAGTCTTGTTCTGTGCCAGGTGCTACTCTTGGTGACTGATGAGTCGTCTCCTTTCACCCTCACGTAACCCTGCAAGGAGGGGAAGCTATTACCCTGATGACACAGGAGCAAAGGGAGGCACAGAGAGCTTAAGTCGCTTACCCATGCATGGACGGGGACGGTCTAGTCCTGGTTGCTCCAGCCCCTGCTGCAGCCTGCCCAGCTGCACTGCTTTGACCACTAGATCCATCAAATGTGTGCACAGGCAAGGGACGTGTCGTATGTTCTCCCCAGGGCCCACACCTACCCTGCCTGGTGGGCAATAGCCCCCTTTTATGAATGGGGAACTGAGGCTCAGAGAGGACAGGTGTCTTGCCCAAGGTCACACAACCAGGGCTTGGAGTTCCAGGCTTTTAAATGAGGTCTGCCAGGCTCCAAAGCGCATATATCCTGGGCTATTGTGGGTGTGAGTGAGGCCCGAGGTGAAACGGACCCCAACATGTGGGGACGAAATGAGGAGGTCCTGTCCATCCCCTGAGAGATGGCTGTCCCTGCTCCATAGCTGGTGTCAGGAGACACAGGATAAACAATCCCCGCAAGACGATGTCCACAAACAGGGCTGAGGGAGCCTCGGTAGCCCCCAGGCTAGATGGCAAGAGCCCGAGCCCAGGGAGGTTCTGAAGGAAGTAGTCCACCTACACTTCGGGGTCTAGGCCCGGAGGCGGGGGGCACCAGGAGTCTGTTGGGGGGAGTCCCAGACAGTCATGTTGCTCCCACTTCTCACTGCACTTTGTTTCACTGTGTGTTTTTTTTTTACCAGAGAGTGTATAAAACATAAACGTATGTTTTAATGAATATTAATAAATTGCGCATCCATGAACAATCACCCAGCTCGAGCAGTGGACAATTTTTGACATCCCAGAAGTCCCCTTGCCCCTTCCCAACCACACATCCCTCCCTTCCCCAGAGGCAAACACGATTCTAGCTCTGTGATACAATCAGCCCCTTGCTTTCCTGTACAGTGTCACCGCTCACGTGGCTATACATTAGTTTTGCCCGCTTGTGAACGTTGTGTAAACAAGTCAGTGTGGAATCTTTTGCTTGGCTCTTTTTGCTCAGCATCATGTCTGTGTGATTCACCGTATCTATCGTTTCATGCAGCTGTTGAACTTTCATTCTCATTGTACAATATTCCATTGTGTGAATACACCACAATTTATTTATATGCTCATTGACATGCTTAGTTTGTCTCTTTAATTGTGGTTTTTAATATATTCTAGGTTTGAGTCCTTCATCACTTATATGTGTTTCCATTATCTTCTCCCAGTTTGTTACTATGTTTTCTTTCACTCTCTTTACAGTATCTTTTGATCAATGGACATTCTTAATTTTAATATTATTGAATGTTGTATAATTTTCATGTATGGTTGGTGTTTTTGTGTCTTGCTGAAGAAAAACTTTTCTACTATGAGTATGCAAAGGTATTCTGCCATATTATATTTTTTAGGTGGGGAACCTGCAGCCTTGGGCCACATGTGGGCTTCTGGATCCTTGAGTGCAGCCTTTTGACTGAATGCAAACTTTACAGAACAAATCCTTTTAATAAAACTTGGTTTTGAATCCACCTAGAATTATTTTTGTGTTGTGAGGTACAGATCCAATATCATTTTTTCAATATGGATAACCGATTGTTCTATGTATTGAAAGTCCAACCATTCCTGCGGTGGCCTGCAATACCTCCTTGGTCACCTGTTCTGTGTCTACATATAAGTTCGATCTGTTTCAGAGACCCCTAGTCTTTTATTGGTCTATTCATCAACTCCTGCAACAATATCAACCATCTTAATTGCTATACCTTCATAATAAGTATAGGTGTCCTGGCTAGTCTTGGCACTTCCACATAAATTTAAGAATTAATTTGTCGTGATCTACATACACTAAAAAAAAAAATCTATTGAAATCGTGATTGGGTTTGGGTGGAACCTACAAAACACTTTCTAGAGAACTGACAGTTTTATGACCTTGACTCTTCCATTCAATGAACATGTGTATTATTTATTTAGTGTTTTAAAATGTCTTTCAGTCAGATTTAATATTTTTCTGGAAAAAGATCTTGCCCCCTTTTGTTAATTTGTTTTGTTTTTTTTTTTTTTTTTTGGTTAATTTATAAGTAGCTCATAAATACCTTAAAATTTTTGCTTGTTGTGGGCATATAAAAGCAATAGATTTTTAAATATGGATTTGGCATCCATAAATCTTTCTAAATCCTTAATAATTCTAATAACTCACCCATAGATTATTGTGGATTTCCTATATACACAATAGTATCATCTACAAATAATGGCAACTCTATTCTTCATTTTCAGTCGTTAAATATTTTCTCTCTCTCCCTTGCCTTTTTGCGCTGGCTAGGACCTCTAGTGCAGTGCTGCATAGAAATGATGACAGCGGGCATCCTTGCTCCGTTCCCAATGTCAAAGCTCTTAACATTGCACTTTTAAGTATGTAGTTCACTATAAATCTTTGTAGATACCATTTATGCTAAAAATAATTCATTTAAGTAATTTGCTAAGATTTTTTAAATCAGGAATAGATATTGAATTTTAGCCCTTTCTATCTATTAAGAGGATTGTAATTTTTCTCCTTTAATCTGCTAATGAGGCCAATTATGCTGAGTTCAAATAGTAAAACACATTGCATTTTTGGAATGCATTCAACTTGGTCATATTGTACTTTTTAAATATTTTGGACTTAGGCAGCTATTATTTGGTTTAGAATATTTACATCTATGTTCTTGAGATTGTTCTGTAATATCCTTTTCTACGTATCAGGTTTTAATATCAAGGTTGTATCAGCCCCATAAAATGAATTGGGCATGCGCCCTCTTTTTATACACTCTGGAATTGCTTTTGCAAAATTGAAATGTTTGTTCCTTGAGTGTTTCACCAGCAAAGCCATCTGGGCCAAGCGTTTCTGTATGGGAAGACCTTTGGCTACAGGTTCTGTTACTTTAATGGTTATGCAACTACTCAAGTTTTCCACTCCTTTTTGAGACAGTTTTGGCAACTTATACATGTGTAGTAATTTGTCCATTTTATGTAAGTTTTCAGCTCAGTTGGCATAAAGTTGCCCTTTTAGACAATGATCAAATTATCACATCAATGGAAGGCCATAGACACATATCTAGACATTGATACTTGGCATTCCATAATATTCTCCTTGAAAGACCTGTGAGATATGGGTATGTTGAACTTGTTTTCACTAGCTGTTTTCCACTTGCAGACCTCTGTAGTGCTATTCCTTCTGCCTGTACTGCCCTCTCCTCCCCTTCATTACCTGGTAGATTCCTTCTTGTTTTTGAAAACTCAGTTCAAGCACCATGTCCTCCAAGAAGATTTCCAGAATCCCTGAACTGGGATCTATCACTGTTAATGCACTGACCATGCTGCACTGAAATTTTCTCTCCGTCTGCCACCCTCACTAGACTGTGAGCTCCTCCTTCTGTGTTCTCAGAGCAGAGCAGAGGGGTTCAGTCAACACTTGTGGAGCTGAACTGAGTTTGTAACCATTGAATGACCAACTAAGCTCTCTGGCCGTGTCTCTCTAGATTTCCCCACTTCCATTTGTTTGTTCCTTTATTTATTTCATTTAATGGGTATTTACTGAGCACGTATTATGTGCCAGGCACTGTTCCAGAAGAGTGGCCAGTGAAGAAGGAGGAAAACTAGGAGAGTGTTGTATCTTGGAAACCAAGTGAATAAAGGGTTTCAAGGTACAGGTGATCAACTGTGTTAAATGCTGCCAATAGGCCAAATAAGAAGAGGTCTGAGACTTAACCTTTGCTATAACAACGTGAATGCCTTCAGTGACTTCAGCAGTTTTGCTGAGGTGATTGGGAAAAAAAAATCTGATTGGGGCTATTTCAGAAAGGCACTGGAGGAGAGAAGAACTGAAGAAAACTGGTATAAATATTTCTTTCAATAAGTTTTGCTGTAAAGGGAAGTAAATAAATGTATGGTATTTTATTTTACTATGCAAAGTTTTTTATTTGCATGCAGTAAATATATCTATCCTTTTCTTCAAACCTTCTTAGTTTCCTGTTTTGAATAGAAATGAGATGTCTGGGGACAGCAACTCTGGTATGAATTTTCACAGTACACTGATGCCTCTGTCCTTTATGAGGCCTTCCCTATTTTGGGGGCTGAGGGATCTCCCACTGGTACTGTGAAAGGCTGTTTCTTTTTAGTAACCTGAAAACTTTGTGGCTGATTCCCAACTGATGTCCCCACATCCACAAGTGACCACAGTCACCACTGCAGCCATGTGACTGACACCAAACCCTCATGTGGCCACCACTCTTCCTCCCTGGCTCCCACCACCACCATCCATATATACCTCTGCAGGCTCCCACAGGTAGAATGTAGAAAAGACTGAAGGACCACATGGATTGAGACCACGAGGTGAGGAGACACAGATCCTCAAGTACGCACTGAAGCAGCACAGGCATGGCCACGTCCTACCCCCCACTCCCCACCGTGGTCCTCCTACAGAATGTGACCACCCTGAACACTCACACCCAAACAGGAGAACACTGCACACAGCAAGACACATCATTTCTCATAGAGCTCTATTGTGGCATATAATAATAGGTACTCTATATAAATTAAATTAAAAATAAAGCTCCAGCAGGTTGCACAGGTTGGCTGTTAATAAATATATCTCTGGGTAATTGTGCCCCAAGACCAGCTCACGACCGCTCTCCCTCATCCAGAGAATTATACAAAAATAAATACAGGCTTGGGGGTGGGGGAGGGGGAGGACATGCCCAGTTCCATTGTAAAAGTTCTTCTCACTCATACCATCCACCCATCCCCATTCCTCTCCGTTGGTATCACCACAGGGAGCCCTGTGCTGACTGGAGAGCTCAGGGATGGAAAGGCCTCTCTCTAGTCGAGCATTCTCAGAAGCAAAGGACCAAAGTCCCCTCACTGCACAGGCCACATATCCCATCTCAACCCTCTGGGGTGGCGCAGGGGCTACCCCTCCCCAGACCCCAGAGAGGGGAAGCCTGTCATTGCTGATCCCCCAAGCAGCCCCTACGAGAACCAGGCCAGAGAGAGGCACAGCGCAAGCACCAGGAGGGACACACCACTGTTCAGAGCCACAGGGACCACCACCAGCCCAGCCAGGACACCCAGAGTCTGGGTCAAGGGCCCCCGGAGCTGGGGAGGCAATACACACACACATTCTGCAGGGGCTGCTAGGGTGGGAGACCTTTTTGGGGGTTCAAGACTTGGGCCTGCACCCTCTTCATCCTGGGAGCTCACATGAGGCCTAGCCATGCTAGACAGACAGACTTCGGCCCCTAAGGGACCAACGATGGTGGGATTTTGTCCCAGCAGAAGCACTGGAGCAGCTGGCTCCTTGCCAGATATAGGATCCAAGCTGCCTGCCTGCTCAGTGGTGACCTCCATCTGAGCATCTGTCCCAGCCTGCCCCAGAGACCCAGTCACCCCAGCTATCACCCTGTTCATGTGCAACGAGTCAGCATCCTTGCCCATCCCTTTCTCTGGGTCCCCAGTGAACTGACCCTCTGTGCTCAGAACCACAGGGCTGTCACATCGTGAACCCTCTGCCCATGGGAGCCACACATCTCCCATAGTGGCTACCACACAACGGGCCCCAGAGAGGATTTCCGGAGGTGATTCCTTGGGGCTGTCCCCTTCTGGGCTGGAGGGTGTGATGGAGAGCCCCTCTTCGCCCTCCCCCTCCTCATCAGGGTCCTCGGTGTCCTTGATGAGCTCCACACCGCGCCCGAGTCGGGCGTAGTGCAGCGTGATCTCCTCAGCCAGGGCACTGTTCAGGGCCCGCTCAGGGCCAGGCCACTTCAAGATCAGGTCACGGTCCGTGAGTATGCCCAAGGGATGGCTGGGGGACATGCCGCCATCTGTGGGGCCCTCCCCACCACCCCCTCCCCCACCTGAAGCCACAGCAGCCCGCAGGCGGCTCAGGTGGGACAGGTAGAGCTGCTCCAGCTCCTGGTCAATTGTGTCTTCGCCAAGCAGCTCCTCCAACCCACTCATGACCTCCAGACCCCCGGGGGGTTCATCCATAATAGCCCCCATCATGGGGTCCTTTCGACCCCCTCCATTCTCACTCGATACTTCCCATGTGGCCTCCACCTGCCGCTGGCTGGGTTCCAGGAAAGGCCCGGTGGCCCCCTCACTTGCATCAGGCCCTGAGGCCTGGTCTCTGGGGGAGCCACCCAGGCCACAGACAGGGGAGGAGTGGGGGATCCTGATGGCCGGTGCCTGGAGGACCTCTGTAAAAGCCACAGGCGGATTGCTTCTGGGGATGTCACCTTCTTCTGGGGGGTTGCCAGTCATTGTAACTTCAGAAACCTGGAGCCATGGGGGAGGGGAGGAGAAAGGGCAGGGAATGAAGTAGAGGAGGGGATAGGACAAGCAGAGACAGTAAGAACTGGTGACAGCCCACACCCAGCCCCACAGGTGTTTCCACATAAAAACGCCTTCAAGAGCCCTCTGCAATTCTCTGAACTCCAAAGACTCGACATCTCTAGGAAAATAACACCCTTTGATGGCATAAAAAGGGCTGATGACAAAGCTGAGGAATTCAGTGGGCACCAATATTTGGTGAATGACTGTCAGTAAACACTGTTGGTTTACCTTCAAAACATAGCCAGAATATTCATGTGAATCCATCATGTATCTTGTCTTTTTAAAAAATTTATTTCCTAGCTCTGTCTTTTGAAAAGGCCTAGAAACAACGAGCAATCTAGTAGCAACAAGCATGCCGAGCCCCCAGATCTTGGTCTCTCAGTACCAGTCATTCTCCACTAAAGGAAACTAGGGCTCCTTAAAGAAATGGCTGTTTTCAGGCTTGGGACTGGGAAAGTCCAGAATGCGCCTAGAACATACTGTCCTCACAGGATGTGAGGAGGGGCTCACAGAATGATGGGGGCATGGCAAAAGGACAGGAGAGCCAATCTAAATAAGCTCCTACTGGCCAGGGAGAGTTCAATTTCAGCATCAAAAAAAATAAATAAATAAGTGCAATGGATTAAAATTCATCAAATATGTTTAGAATCCGTCAGTTCATAATGACACATCAAGATTGAAAATCCTTGAGTTTTTTTTCTGAAAACTGGTAAATAAAAGGGGCAAAATTAAGTATTTACACTGCTTTTCCTGGACAAACTATACTTCAAGGTAGCCAAACAGTTGGTGTGGGACATTTTTTCTTTAGAGAAGAATCCCAGTGAATAAAGGAAGCAGGAACAATAGAATTAAGTAGAGTTCATTCTATTTAAATTAATTTAATAATAAAAGATTAAATGTAATGATTTAATAGAATTAATGGTTTAATACATTAATTAAATTTAACTATAAAAGACTAAATTAATTAATAAAATTAACAAATGAGTAAAAACAGAGTAAGAAACATATTTCCACCTCGATGCAATCAGCCAGACTGTGGAAAACTCTACAGGACAAACAAGGTTTCTTCAAGCAAAATATTGCAAGGAAAGAAAGTGGGAGAGATAAAAAAAACTAAACAGACACATCAATCAAATGCAATGTGTCAACCTGGTGTAGATCCTAAAACCCTTACGGGAGAAGGAAATTTGAACACTGACCAAATACTTGATGATACTAAGGAATTATTGTTACTTTTCTGTGGTGTAATGATGGCACTGTGGTTTTTTTTTTCAAGAGTTTTTAATTTTCTGAGATGCAAACTGAAGTATTTATGGATGGGATGATGATATCTGGATTTTTTCCAAAATAACCCCATAGGGAATGGGAGGGGAGGGGGCGGCGTTCCAGATAAAGTAGGGTTGGACATGTGTTGTCATTTGTTGAAGCTGGGTGATGGTGTATGAGGGTTCATTATACTAGTCTCTTCTATGTAAATTTGAAAATTTTTGTAATAAAAAGTCAAAATACACACACACACACACACACCTCCAGAATGTCTCTACCTCCCCTGCCCCCACAGTCACAGCACCCCTGGACCACTGCAGTGGCCTCCTCACAGGTCGCCTGCTTCCGCCAGAGGGAGCCTGTTAAATCCTGAGTCAGATCAGGTCCCTCTGTTCACACCCTCCTGCGGCTCCCCCTCTTCTGCTCCTTGCTGTCCCTCACACGCATTAGTCACAGCCCCATCTCAGGAACCTCGCCCTCGCCTGGGATGTTCCTCCCCTAGTTATCCACATGGCTCGCTCTCTCATCTTCTTCTTATCTTTGCTCAAATCTCACTAATCACCACTAAGGCCTTCCCAGGCCACTCGATCTAAAGTTGCCAACGCCCCCCCCACAACACACACACATGCGTACACAACACACTCTCACCCATTCCCTACCCTTTATATTTTTCCTTAGCACTCATCATCATCCCCAGGGTGGCCTGGGGATGGCACTCCAGGCTCCTGGCTCTGTTGATCTCCCAACTTTTAAAAAATAAAATAAAATACCACATATTTAACTATTATTTTATTTGATCACATATCACTCTACTAACATGTAAGCCCCACAAAGGGCATTTGTGTTCACTACTGTATTTCTGCATCTATAACAGTGCTTGGCATAGAGCAAGCACTCCATAAATATTTGCTAAATTAACAAATGAAATTTCTATAAGCCCAGATGAATAACTGCATTCTCCACCCCCCATCGGGTTCTGAGTTCTACTTTTGTGACTTCTCTTCGACCTAGGGTGGACCCAGAGCTAGTGGGCCCCACCACCCAGCACAGCTGTGATCCTACTGTGAACCTCTCAGTGGGCTGTCCGCGCTGAGGCTGCAAGGGCCAGCTTACCTGAAGCGTCATCTGGGGCCATGGACGGAGAGGGGTGGGGGCCACCAGGGGACCCACTGACTCCTGGACATCAGGACGCCCTGCGGGAGAGAAGAGAAGGGCAGCGTTGGGGCAAGACAGGTGTACAAGCTGAAAATTTGCTATTCTAGCTAATTGGCAGTTTTGCCTCTGAAGCTTTCTGCGACAGTCTAAAGCAGAAGGTGCCTCTTTGTTTTTATAGAAAGAAAAACGGAAGAAGACAGACATGGTAAATACAAGCTAAAACTCCCCAAGTTGCCCAACTGCTTACCCACAGCAGGGGTGTTATCATCCGTGTTCTTCATCCTCAGCTCCTCCTCAGCAGGCCTATGGGGCAGAGGAGAGAGTACATGGATCTGACAACCTAAGAGGTCACTTCTGCCACCCACTGGCACCTTCTGAGCCTCCGTGGTGGCTTGTCTTCACCTGACAGCTGCTGCTTTCTCTTCTGCTGTCTCTTTTTAATCCCTTGATCATAAAAGTCCTACACCCTCATTGTAGAAAATTTACAGAATACAGGAAAGTATAAAGAAGCCAGAGGGAAAAAAAATTACACACCAGCCAGAGGCAACCACTGCTAACATTTTGGAAAATTTCATTCCTGATAGTCTATGAAATCATTTACATTCTGCAGACATAATTTCACAGCTGGCTTTGTCCACTTACCAGTAAGAAACATCATTATCTACTTTTGCAAACATTTCAAACGGCTGCTTAATGCTCATATCGTGTGGGCTTCGTCATAATTTACATAGCCATTCCCTTCCTATCACGCAGCTAGGTTGTTTTCTTCATTTTGCTGTCACAAAGCAAACTTCGACAAACAGCACTGGGTGCAGTTTTATGGACACTTTGGGTCATTTCTTTAGGGCATGTCCCTGGCTGTGGAGGAACCCATATTTTCCCAGAAAGGGCAGGTACAGAAGACTGTGGGACACAGGAAACGGCAGAAGGGAGGAAGGAAAGCAAATGGAGAATGGGAAGGAGGTCAGGGAGACCTGTGCCCCTACACCAGCCCTCCTGTATCCCCATAACAGCCTGGCAGGTCCCTTTACCTCCTTACTTATAAAGCGGAGCCCAGGGGAGCCAGGATATGCACATCAAGCAAGATGTGCAACAGGAATGAGGGTGGAGAGGCAGACATCAGGGCCTGGCACGTGGCAGGGGCCAAGGCAATGGTATATATTCATTGGTCATGTTCCTCCTTCACCAGGCCGGTCAGATCCCTGAGGGGCATAAGCCAAGTGTATTTCAGCCAGATACTGCCAGGGTGGGGTCTCATCTTGGAGAAATCACTGTTCTTACTCTCACCGATCAGTGAGAGATCCCTCCCTCCTCCTTCATACAGGCTTTTCTTTGGACCTGCCTTTTGCCCACATATTCATTCCCAGTTTCCCTGCCTCCACGGGACATGTGGCTAGGAGACCACCAGACACGGAGTGGCTGTAAGAACTGCTTATTTTCACCCTCAGTGAGGAAGCTTGAACCATGTAATAACATATGGATCTAGAGTCTGGAAGCTCTGAAATGGACGGTCTTTCTCCACGGTCTAGGGCTCATGCATCCCACCAGAGGTACTCGAATCTGAATACTACAGGGCCTAGGGTAGGTGACTCTAGAAGCCCAGCCATCAACTCCCACACATCACAGATGAGAAAGGGGGATCAGAGCAAACTGGCTTGGTCCTGCACCAGTCCCCTCAGTGGGTCTAAAATCTAGTCTTTGGACTTGTGGCTCAACACAGATTCTGCGGGGCTTCACTGACTGATTTCTTCTGCTGGCATAGTCCTTCATTACAGAAAACATCATCTCCCTAGGATCTTCTAAACCATGCGTCTTCAAGAAGGCACACAAAAAGACAGAAAGCCAGTCCTCCCCACCATGGGCAGGAGCAGGTAAGCTTTCCCCTGCCATCTGGCCAAGTCCTGACATGCATGGCAACCAGGCTTCTAAAAAAGCCATTACAGAATCACAGATGTGAGAGGGAAAAGGGGAGCAGCCAACAGCAGGAAAAGGACTCTGCAATTCAGATGGAGGAAGGAGAGAAGAAAAATAAACACGAAATCAATCCTTCAGCCCCCAGAGCATCCCTTCCATGCCAACGAGGGTGAGAGGAAGGGAAACATCCAAAAACCAGGGAAGCAATTGAGCCAATCCTAAGATCTACGAAGTCAGCAGAAGCAAACAAGTCATTCTCCCTACCTCCAAAGTCAGAGAAACGACAGCAGGAGGCACAAGCATTTATTGTCACCTCTTTCACAATGGCAGCCCTTTCATTGATACACCAAGGCATTTGAAAACCTTCACATCTACCCTTCAAAACAACGCCCTTCCCTTTTTACAAGTGCAGAAACTAAGGCCCAAGGACTACACCCACTGACTACACACCACACTGATAACATCCAGAAAGAGGGCTCCATTTTGAAGATAGTTTGAAATTATGGGCTGAAAGAAAAAACACAAATATCCTTGAACTGTCTTTCACAGTAAAAATTCAGGGGCAGCTATGACTTTAATCAAAATGAAGATAGTAAGAGAAATCGAGCACAAATGTATACTGACTCAATGATCAATTAACAGAGAAGAAGAGTTCTTAGAAAAATGGGGAAGGAAGTTAAGAACAAAACTGTACCTACAGTATGCCTGCGAATTTTCAAGACGGAAACCTGCTCTTTTGGCACCATCCCCTCAAATACCACATGGCATCCCCTCAAGAGCAGTGGGCAGTAGTGGGCCAGGGCACACAGACCTGGGGACATCTTGGGCACACATCATTTGGGTGTTTGTGAGCAACGGTCAAGCCATTGTCACCTAGAAGGGGCTATCTCAGGGCTGCCCACCAGTCTCCTGAGTGTGAAAATTCCTCCTGCCATCAGGAAACTCAACAGCTGCTGACCTCGGATAGTATCCAAGGAGACCAGGGGGTGAGAATTTGGAAAGAGGTGGCACTGGCCCCAGCCTAGGCCAGCTGAGACAACAGAAAGATGAATCGCCAGAGTCGCACAGCGAGCCAGCAAGCTAAGGCTGACAAGCCCCATGGAGAACAGCAGACTTTCAGAGCAGTCACATCACTGCCATCACCACCAGCACGAGAGTCCTCTGTGAGCACCCCCAGCACTCATAGTTTCAAAGAACTTTGCCAGCCCAAAGTGGGTCAGGCACTGAAACCCAAAGGGAAACTCAGCGGACCCCAGCTCCCATGTAGTCAACCTGAAGATAACGCTGACTCTCCGGAGGCAGACACGTGGCTTCAGAAATCTACCCTGCGATACTTGGAATCCCAGTTACCCTGAGCCATCTGCTTTCTGAAAAGAACAGGGTTTGACGGCGGCTGTGAAAGCCACCAAGCTATGTGGGGCACTGTTTTGCCTTCTCAACAAGTGTGTCAGCCTCAGCTCTGGGACTTGTGGGCAATCCAGCAGGGTGGCAGGAGGAGAGCACTCTATCATGCCATGAACTTCTACAGCAGTTCTTTGGCCATGACCCACAATAAGAAATCCATTCTACATCATAACGCGGCACACCCATACATGTGTAAATATATATACATATATATAACTGAAAAATAGTTGTTCCTGGCATGAAACAATACTTACCTTTACTGCGTGTTGTGATGCACTCTGGCATTCCCTATGCTATTTTCTTAATGTTTGTTAGAGCCCAGTAAATTGATTTCACATCTTAATAAAGGGTCAGGACATGCAATCCAGAGTAATCCCAGCTCTGCCACTTAACAGCTGTGTGACCTGGAGCAAGTTACTTAACCTCTCTGTGCCTCAGTTTCCTCATCTGTAAAGAGGGGATAATGGTAATACCTACTTCAGTGAGTTGTTGAGCAGATTGAGGAAACGCTTGAAAAGCACCTCTAAAGTGCTTAACAGTAATTTCCCTCAAATTCCCACTGAGGGAAACTGAGGTTCTGAAAAGGAAAGGAACTTGCCCAGCATTTCCCTGCAGGTAAAATGCATCACCCAGCCTGGCACAGCAGCTAAGAGCTGGGGCACTGCAGCAGGACCATACGGGATCGGATCCCACTTTCTCAGTGTGTAGCCTCAGGCCCACATCCTTAACCATGATGACCCTACCAGTTTTCTGTGGAATGAAAGGGGATCACTTTCACATTAAATCCACACTTGCCAGACAACTAAGATGACCCTTGACCCATCCTGTTTCAACTCCAGTGGTTCTGGTTTCCCCTAAGGCTGCCAACTCAGATGTCAAGTTGGATCCCCATCCATTTAATTATAGGTGTACCTACTAAATACATAGAGGCCTTACTATGCATCAGCCCCGGTGACAGGCCCTGGAAACACAATGATGAGCAAACGCGACTAGGAAGCTTACAGTTCAGTGTGGAGGAAGATATTAAAAAATACTCAAACTCATTCTTTCAACAAACATTTATTGAGCACCTGCTAAGTGCCAGGCACTGTGGCAGGCCTGCAGGAATACAGTGGTGAACAAAAGCAGACCATGTCCCTACCCCTCACGGAGCTTACAGTCTAGCAGGACAGAGTCATCCAATAATCCCCTAATGAAGGTCTAACTACAAACTGAGGTCAGTGCCTTTAGAGAAGGAAAGAATGCCCTAGGACAAGGGGTCCTGGTCCAACCGCAGAGTCAGGGAGGTCTTATCAGGATACTTAGAAGCAAAACAAGCAAGGGAGGAGGTAGAAGAGTGAGAGGCTGCTCAGGAACTCTGTGGGGGAGGTGATGAATGCAGTCCCCAACAAGATGAGTTTGAGGAATCTTTGGGACATCCATCAAATGGAGACACCAAGTTAGGATACATGAGGCTGAAGAAAAGAGCAAGGAGAAAGAGAAGGGCCAGAGAGTTAAGAGGAAAAGCAGCAGAGTTGGTCCCAAGGCAAAGGAAGACGAAGTGTCTTAAGTAGGAGTGGTGAACAACTTCAAGAAAAAAAACGAAAAACCACCTGTGGAATCTGGCAGGTGCAGGGGGCTAAAGCACACACAGGAGTGAGCACGTGGAGAAAGCAAGTGCAGGCAACTCCTGAGAGAGGGGTCGGCAGTGAAGGGGAGGAGGGTGATTACGTGCTGGCCAGGAGCAGCAAGGGGAGAAGGTGGGGTCAGCAGAGACAGCAGGGACGCTGAAGTAGGCAAAAGTCAATAGGGAAGACTGGGTGAGGAGGGCAGTGGAAAGCCTGCCAGGAGAGAAAGGGTGATCGGTGATGTCAGTTTCTGGAGCAAGTGGCAGAAAATGGGACCCAGAGCACAGGAGGGAGAACTGGCCTGAGGGAGGAGGGGACTCCTCCTCTCCTGTAACACAGAGGAGGGAAATCAGTCTGCCAGCTCGGAGACTGCCAGCTGTAGGGAGTTTCATTCTTATGGCTTCTACTTCGTTTTTTTTGAAGCAGGAGGCAAAGTCTGAAGGTAAAGAGCATGTGAAAGAGTCGCACCAGAGAGGAGACAAGAGTGGATCAGAAAAATATAGTAGGACTGGTAGGCAGGACGCAAGATGACCCTGAATTTGCTCTGCTATGTGACAGGGCTTGCCTGCTGGGCTAATCAGTGCTATGAAAAAGCTGGGGGTCTGACAAGGACGTGGACAGGTCCCCTGGGGAAATCCTCTTAGAACTGAAGGATCAACACAAGGAGACTGCAAGGGGTACAGGACAAACATTCCTGGTGAAGGACAGTGTGGGCAAAGGCCCTGAGGCAGAAAGGAGCAAGGCCCTTTGGAGTAATAGAAAGACCACGGTGACAGGAGCTCAGAAAGACACTGGTGTGAGGTAAGACCAGAAGCTGGCGGGGACCAGACTGGGGAACAGGGTGGGGATGCTTAAAGGCCATGGTGAGGCTTTCTTAGTCTTTATTTTTAAGAGGAATGGGATACTTCCTATGGGTGTTAAGCCAAGGTAGAGCAGGAGGGCTCCTCCCCACACCACTGGGACTTTGGACTCTGGGAGCCTCGGATTGGCTCATCCAGGAAAGAGGGATTTAAAATATCCAAGAAGGTCATGAGGCTGCTAAATAAATAAATAAACAAAAATAAAACAGTCTATGTCACAGGGAATGTTATCAGGATTAAATGAGACTTTGCATGAAAATACAGTACTCAGCAAAGTGCCCAGCAAAGAGCAGGGGCTCAGCCAGGTCTCACACAACAAGCCTTCTATACCTGCCCTTCCCACGACATTCCACCACAAGCCCTGTGACATCTTTGGACCAGTCTACATCTTTTTCCCTACGTGAACCTAGCACTGTGCCCAGCACATAGTAGACCCTCAATAAATGCTTGTTGATGGATTATCTCTATGCCTGAGTTATCAAAAGCCTAGTCGAGCAACCCAGGGAAAGCAGCCATTTGGGTTTCTGAACCAAATCTTGATGGCTACCAGACTTCTCCCGTGCCCTCATCTGACATGGCTATGCCCAGTGCACAGTGGGCCTGCAGCCAACATTTCTAAACAGGAAATCCTCTACGATGGGACTCCCACAGGTAAAGGATATCCCCTAAGATCCTCCACTGTTTCCCAAGAAGGCTGGGTCACAGTGGGGTGGATGTTCTTCAACAGCGCTGCAAGTCACTGGCAGCACACAGGTTTTAAAACAATAAGTTGAAATGTACTCGCCAAGAAAGCCACCGACCTACAAAGAAAACCTTATCGCTGATCTTGCAATGAGCACCAACCTCTCCTTTGCAAGAGCTGAGATCAAAAGATAAAGAAGCTATCAAAAAGCCATCTGCCCACTTAAAATAATATCACAAGTCATGTTAGGAACCACAGACCTGGGGCCAGATACCAAAACAATTGTCTAAACGGGCTGCTTCAATTTCTCCTTAAAACCACTCATGTATTTTAAAAGAAAAACACCCTCTCCACCCACCTTGGCCCCGCAAGGTTTTGATTTCTGTTCCCTTCCTTTCACATTCTTTAAATGACCAAACTGTGTTACCCAAACTGTCGCATCTTACAGACAGGGCTCCCACGACAGCCGGCGGGGATGACAACTTGGGAAAAGTGACAGAAATGAAGGCAGTTCTGGGGCACAGGAACTGCTCAATATCTTGATCTGGGTGGTAGTTACACAAGTGTATATATCTGTACAAATCTATTGGGCCATACACTTAATATCAGTACACTTTATGTAGGTATATCTCAATAAAGCAAAAAAGTACAACCAAAAAAAAAAAAAAGTAAAAGGAAAGCATGACACGCTGGGAACACCAAGAATGAAATCCAGAATTTGCCCTGAATCCTGCCAGGCCTTCAAGAGGATCCATAGTAAGAAAGAAAAAAAATATCCCTAGCATTTCTTCCCTGGTCCTGTTACTCACTAGCTGAGAGACTTTGAGCAAGCTGGCTCACCTCTCTGAGCTCCCCATTTCCCCCTATATTAAATGGGGATAAGAGCGCCTACACCACACACAACACACCACAGGCCTCCAGGAGAGAATGGACCTGACGCTTATAGCACAGAGATCAGTAAATGCTGGCCACCGTTATCTTTCACGGCTACCACCATGTTTGCTGCATCCAATCCAACCATGCAAAGTGATTGTCATTCCCCTTTAGCAGATAAGGAAACTAATGCAAGGACACACAGCTGGTGATGGGCAGAGCTTAGTTTAGGAGGGGAATCCAGGGAACTATACATGTAACTCCCTAAATACTAACACTAGTTAACACCTGTATGTACTACTTTGCACCAGGCTCAGTTCAGAGCACTTTTACTGCTATCATGTGAAGTAGGTGCTATAATTCTCTCTGTTTTACAGATGAGGGTCCTGAGGCACAGTGTGATTAAATGAGTTGGCCAAAGTCACAAGGCCAGTGAGTGGCAGGTCTGCGATTTGAACCCAGGCAATCTGATGCCAGAATCCAAGCTCTCACTGCTGTAAGGAAAGCCATGCTGCCTGCCCCCTTTAGACTGAGTCTCGGGTTATAGTGGGGCTTACTGGTGAGTGGGTGCCTGCCTGCTTGCTCACTTACCCAGGCACATCTGCCCACCAGACCAGACCAGACCTAGACCTTTCTGAATTACTCACAGCCTTACCAGGAGCAGCAGATCTCACAAACATCTTGCTGCAGCCAGCAGCTTCTGACCAAGCATATACGAGGTCCAAAAAGCATTTTCCCATTCCCATTTCCAGTCCTCCCAGGAGCAGGGAAGTGTATACATTTTAGGGAAAATCTACTGATTCCAAGCTAGAGTTAAGTGACCACAGAAAGAATCAGGCCTAGCTGCTGCCCTTGAAGAACTCATAGCTTAATAGAGGAAACCGAGGAAAATCGTCTATCAGAGCCTCCTGGGAACCTGATAACTATTTCTTTCTCCTAGCCCCTGAATAGTCACAGGTGGTGTGCCAAAAAGCAAGGGACATGAGCTTCCAGTCCACTCCCCATCTGGTTCTGCCTCTGCCAAAGCCACTGCTTCCCTGTGAGAGCCTGGGCTCAGCCCTTCACCTACGCAGGAGGCCTCAAACTAGATCAAAGCATAACAGCAAAGAGAGTGCACAGGCTTCAAAGGTCAGGCACGGCTGAACTGGAAAAGTCAGGCGTCATCACTTCCTTAACCAATTTCTCCACCTCTGGAACCCTAGTTTTCTGCTCTGTCAAATGGGGATCAAATTCCCTACCACCCACTGGCAAGGCTCTTGGTCCACACTACCATGTCACTGCAGTTCTCTCCACTCCAGCACACCACCGATCATTCACACCAAGTTCATTCCCACTCCAGGACCTTTGCACTTGCTGCTCCCTCTATCTAAAACACCTTTGTTCCATATATGCACATAACTGTTCTTTATCATTCAGGATTCAGCTTAAATGGCATTTCCTCAGAAAAGTCCTCCCTGTTACCTTTTCTACAAACTACTCCCCCCATATCTGTGCATAACTTTTCCTCAGCATCATCCAGGACTCACCTCAAAGGCTCTCCCTGAACATCAAGTCTAAAGCAGCCATTCCCTCCCAATCTATCCCCTTACTCCTCTCAGCAGCTAACTTTATCCCTATTTATCTTATCTGTTTGCGTGCTCATTTTTTTCAAACTATCTTTCACAGGAGCCTGTGTGATCCTTGAGGGCAGGGAAGATGTCTTGTTCAGGGCTTTACAGTGGAACTTAATAAATGAATGAATAAAACCCCAGTTAAACAGTGCCTAGCACATGTTTGGCCTCCATCACTCTTTGACTGACTGAATGCACCCTCTTCCCTGTCCTGGAGAGCAGGCCTGAGGGGTTCCTGGGCTGGAATGCTTGTCCTCCATCCTAGACACAGCCCTGGGTTGGCGGAGGTGGCGCTGGCAGACATTACCTGCGCCTCACCGGCTTCATGCAGCTCTTCAGCTGCCTGGCCTCAGCCTCCACGGGACCCTGGCACTCAGGCTGTGGCTCCAGCTGCTGCTGCTGGGGCAGCCCTTCGGCATCAGTGGGTGTGGGAGCGGGTGCGATCCGGAGCAGGACTGTGTAGTTGCGGCCGTGGTTGTTGGCCCAGAAAGTGCCCTCGGGGGTCTCATAGCGCACCACGAAGTCGAGGCGCGCCCCATCGCCCGCGCCCTCAGCAAAGGGCAGCTGGAAGGCAAAGCGGTCGGTGCGGCCGCCGTCGTCGGGCGAGGAGGCGGCCACCTGGCCGGGGCCCAGGCCGAGACCCAGATCCAGGATGGGATCTCCTGCTCCTGTTCCTCCCGCTCCTGCCCCCGGTGGGCTGCGCGGGACGTAGCGCGCTGGGTGGTCGCAGAAGGAAGCCCAGCCGTCGTGTGAGGCCCGCACGTGCACCGCCTTCTCGAAGGAGCGGTTCAGCACGCGTACCAACCCGCGCAGCACCGGCGGGCGCCCCCCAGGCACCCATAACCCGGCACCCCCGGGGACTGCTCCGGGAGGTGGCAGCAGCGCCTCCAGCTCCACCATGACGCGCCCCAAGCGCTCCAGACGGCCCGGCGCGGGCGGCAGCGAAAATGTGGGCACCAGGTAAAAACCCCCGCCAGCGGGGACGGGGCACAGCGGCGAGGGCTCGGGGCAGACCTCCTCTTCCTCCTCCCCTTCATCCCCATCCTCGCCATCGTCGTCCTCGTCAGCCCCGCCGCCGCCGCCATCTTGCCCGGCCGCTGCCGCCATCTTGCCCGCCCCGGGCCCGCCCCACGGCCGGTAGCGACGCAGCTGCGCCAGCGGCAGCCCCAGGGCCTCGTCGGCGAACAGCACCCTCCGCGGGGCCACCGCCACCTCGACCGAGGTGCGGGGCTCACCCGCGGCCGGCGAGGGGGGCGCAGGATGCCGTAGCGGGGGCTCCACAGGGGCCGTGCGCGCCATATCGGCGGCGGCGGCGGCACCGACGGCACCGGCGGCGGGACCGGCGGGGGCAGGGCCTGAAGGGGTGGACAGCCAATGGGAAGGCCAGCGCGGGGCGGGGTACGGCTCAAGGGGGCGTAGGCGGTGAGATGAAGACAGGTACAGCAGAGAGCCAATGGGCAGCTGCGTGTGGGTGACGTAGGCAGTGAATTGAGAGCAGGAGAAACACGCAGCCAATGGGGATGCCCGAGAGTGGGCGGTGTAGGAGGCGGGATGATCGGGGAATCAATGGAGAGGCCGGAATGGGGGTGGTGTAGGATCCAGGATGAAGAGAGCAGAAGTAGGACGGCTAAAGGGGAAATGTGAGCGGGAGCGGCATGGAAAGTGGAATGGCTACAGGTGTTGGGGGCAGCAGGGAACGAACCGAGAGGCCCGAAAAGTGGGAGATCCCGCGGGTTGCGTAGGCGGTGAAATGGACGCTAGAGACAGAACAGCCAATGGGGAGCCACTCGCGGGATGACGATAATGGCTGCAGCGAGCAAATGGGGAGTCTCTTGAGTATGTGCGACGGCTCCAAGGGGCGGTGCCAGGGCAAAACTAGCCAATACAGAAGCTAAAAACAGACCAAGAGTGAGCGGCAAAGGAGGTGGGACCTTAGGGAGCAGAGCCAATGGAGGTTGGTGATGAAGGCGGGAGCGAGGAAGACAGATGGTGGACAGCCAATGGGGGTGCCAGAGTGAAGGCGGTGAGCCCTCAAAGGGCAATGCTAGTATGGGATGAACCAATGCCAAAGCTAGAGAGCGTAGCGGAACGGAGGAAGGACTTGGAGGCAAAATGAGAAAGAGCAGAGCCGACGCGGGCGGTATAAGTGGTGTGAAGGAAGGCATTAGTAGCCAATAAGGAGGCCAGAGGGGAAGGCTGTGCGTAGGCAGAATCTGAGCTATTGGGCGGTCAAGCCGCAGAACTGTAGAATGCAAGCAGCCCGTAAGAACAGTATGCCTCTGAGGGATGGACTTACCCTCACCCTAACCCTCCGTGACTCCCCATTGCCCCAGGAAAGCCCAGACTCCCTGAAGGGGGCTAGACTGCACCCTAGTGTGTGATATAAGAAAGCAAAAAGGACTGTACTGCTGTAGTTACTGAGTGCCCCCTGCCCACCTCCCAGCCTTGGCTTGAACAGTGCCACTAGCCAAGAATTCCCGATTGTCAACCCCAGCACTCGCCAGGACTTGGCACCATTGTTGAATGAATGGCCAAATGGGAAATTGAACTTTTTGAAGGATTAGTTTTGTTTGTTTGTTTTTTTAACTTCAGCTCACAAACCTGGAGCCTGTGTGCCACCAGAAGTTGATTGGGCATGTTGGTAGACACTGACTAAAGGAATCACAAATCAAAGCCCCGCCCTTGCCCATCCTGACAATCCACACCACACAATGGCCTTACCTCCTTCTTTCTGTCCTCCATCTCTGCATCTCTGCACCCTCTCCCAAGAGTGCTGTCCCCTCTGCTTCCTCCATTTAGTAAACTCCTTTCACTCTCCCTTTGAGGTCTCACTTTCTGTGGAAACTGAACTGTAGCATTTGTCCATGGAACATGTCCATTTTAACATTCGCCCTCCATCCTGGGAGGATTTACTGAACACCTACTGTATGCTAGGTTCCGAGCACGCCGTTATCTCATCTAAACCTCACAACATCCCTAGGAGTGAAGCAATCCCTCCAGCAGCCCCTCTCCTCCTCAGGTCTTAGTGTCCAGGAAGGAATATGTTCAGCTGCAAGTAACAGAATGACGAAATAATGGGGCCTTAAGCAAGATAGAACTTTATTTTTTTTTTCATCTAAAAGTTCAAGCTAGCAAGTTGCCCAGCGACTCCTTCCTGCCCACCTGGTTTGGTCATTATCTGTGTCCTTCTCTGGCCCCAAAACTCTTAGCCTTCAACAAATTCTGTTGCTTCTCTATTCAAAATATTTCCCAAATCCACCCTCTCCTCACCACCTCCACTGCCAGCACCATCATCAGTCACCTGGACTACTGCAGTAGTCGCCTTTTGCTAGTCCCCTGCCTCCACCCCCAGCCCCTATACTACTGCACTCAGCAGTCAGGAGAATCCTGTTAAATCCAAAGACAGTTTATGTCTCTCCTCTGCTAACAACCCTCCCATGCCTTCCTCCTCACTCAGAGTGAAAGCCAAAGTCCTCACCGTGGCCTACAAGGTCCTACATGGTCTAACCCTGCATAGTCCCCTCTCTGACCTGACTCCCTACCCCTCTTCTTGCTGTCTCTACACTAACCAAACGAGCCTCCTTGTAGACCTTGAACAAATCAAGTACACTTCCACCTCAGGAACTTTGCACTGGCTGTTTCCTCTGGCATTCCTCAGATATCTAGGCAGCTCCCTCCCTCACCTCCTTCAAGTCTTTGCCAAAGGCCCCCTTCTCTGGGGACTTTCCCCAACTTGTTTAATCCTGCTCACTCTCCCCCAGTTCCCAGTCTTTCCAATCTCCTTCCCCAGAAGGCTTCCATGCCATAGGATATAGTCTAGTATAGAGAGAAGGCAGTGACCTCTGCCCGTCTGACCCCTAGCCCTCATTCTGCAAGGATCCTGGCTTTCAGCAGCAGTAGCATCACCCCTCCCACACTCTGGGCCCCACTCAAGGGGCCTCCTGGGACTCTTTGGGCCACTACTCTCACTCAGTTTTCCTCCTATCTCTCCGGCTACTCTCTCTCATGGAGTAAATGACAGTAAAGGAGAGATGGTCTAGGGAAAGCATGAGGAGGATACAGCCCATATCTCTGACCCTGAGAGAGAAAGGTAGCTCCGTTTTCCAGGAGGGGACAAGTGCTGGGGCAGGGAACAAGATCTCTGCTTCTAGAACTGGCCTGGTTTATATTAATAATTGCACAGGAGGTGTAGGAAATGTTCAGATCCAAGTCTGCAGGGTGCAGGGGGTCATTAACCTTGGGAACATCCCTACTGTCAGCTCCGCAGGACTCCTTGCTGACAAGCATGCTCTGCACCCCCTACCTTGCTCCCTCCCACAGGCTGTAACATCTGTTAAGCACCTGCTGTACACGGGGTCCATGCAGGTCTCTAAGCTGGGGACCTCATCATGCTTTGGTGCCTCCTCTGGCTGTCCAGCACACACAAGCCATCTTTGGGTCTCAGACATGTCCCACCAACCCAGAAGCCTCAACCAGTGAAAGTTTTGTTTTGAACTAATGGTAGGAAGGGTTGGGGTTTTTTTAATTGTTGTTGATTGATTTTTTTTTTTTTAGGTCTTTTTTTTTTCTATTCACCTTTTTTTTTTTTTCTTGTCTTCACAAAGCCAGGACATCAGGCCCACTCTGGGCGTTTCCAGAAAGGTGAGTCTGAGTTGAGCAAAGAGGCTCTCCTTTTCTTGAGGGCTTAGAGGGTAGGGGGAGGAAAAAGATGAAGGGGTGAAGGAGTGGGTCTTGGCCCACTAGATTTGTACCATATGAATAAAAAGCTGTTTCCAATTTCTCTTCCCCAGGCCTGAAACCAGTCTTGCAGAGGGTCAGAGTGGACGTTGGATGACCAGGACCCTGGGCCATGCAGGACGCTGGTGAGCTGGGGACTAGAAGTCTCGGCCATGGCCTGTCAGGAGAAGCCCCTGGGGGCTGGTCTCTGATGTTGACCAGTGGTTGAAGAGAGTGCCTGCTGAGGTGAGGAGATGCAGCCGCCAATTCTTGGACAACCTTAAAACCTCCCAAGCTTCAAGGCTCCAGAGGAATCTCCAAGTCCCAGAACCTCCCTGTCACCACATCCTAGAATTTAAAATCTGAGACATTGGGTTTGGGGAAACCTGAGGGTTTTAAAGCCCAGCACCAAGGAAAGCAGGACCCCCACTCGCCAGCTCTGTGATCTTGGACAAGCTGCTGGACTACTTTGTGCCTCCGTTTCCCCCGTCTGTATAACGGCAATACAGTAATGACGAGATGGAATTCAAAGAGCTGTGGTGAGGTTTGTATGTGATCATTTGTGAGAAGCGTTCAGAGCTGTGTCTGACCCATGGAAAATTCGAGATAAATGTCAGCTACTGGAGTGATGGTGGATATTTGGAATCCTAAATCCTTGGAAACTGGGGCAAAAGTTTTGAAAACAAAGTAAAAAATTGCAAAGTCTGGGGGCTGCAGAAGCATCAGGCCACGGTGTTCCTGACATGAGAGAGTCAGGGTCCCAAGGGGCCTCTGGGCTTCTTCATGTGGACGGAGGCCTACTGGGAAGTAGAGCAGCGGCCAGGGCAGAGCACTCAAGCCCTGAAACATGATGAGGCGAGACTTTCCTCCCTTTCCTCACTCAGTGGCCATCAGTGGATTCTGGGAGCCAATGGTTCTCCAACTCTTCAAGTGAGGGTGGACTCCCCGCATTTTCCTCCATGAAGTAACTTATGTGCCCCTCACCCTCTTTGGAAGGGGGTTGCAGGGGTGTCCAGGCTCTCCTGTTTGGGCAGTTTGAGTGGTGGGGACCATATCAATTCCGCATAAGGGAAAACCAAGGCCTAAAAGCTTCTGGAAAGCCAGCCCTATTCCATTTCTTTCCCTGGCATTTCCCAACCACACACAGAGCTTCGGATTCTCGTTCTTTCCCCAGAGACCCTCAGATATTCCCTCCATCACAGAATGGTGTCTCTGCCTGCTCTGAGATGTCTCTGTGATTTGAGTTCTTTTCCCTTGTTTTTTTTTTCTAACTCTACACACTTTTGTTTAAAAAACTGTGGTTTCTCATGAGCCCTGTTATCTCATTGATACCTCTCACCTCTGTGGTGAGGGGAAGAAATCATATTTTCAGATGACTCGTAAAGGGCAAAGAAAAAACCCAAAATTTCAAAATTTCCGTTTAAGTCTCATAATCAAGAAGAGGAGAAACAAAGCGAGAGAGAGAGAGAGAGAGAGAACTATGAGAACCCCCCCCACCCTGTGATTATCAGCGCATACACTCATCAAAAAAAAAATTTGGATTATTAGAAGAGAGAGGTCTGTGGCTTCCACACCGTGGTTTTTCTTCTCGGTATAAAAGCAAAGTTGTTTTTGATATGTGACAGTTTCCCACAAGCCAGGCTGATCCTTTTCTGTCAGTCCACTTCGCCAAGGTGAGTGTCCCTGCTCTCACCCACCAGATGTGGGCTGCCATAGAGGAGATGGTGGGCAGGTAGGCACGGGGGGTCAGGGGCCTTCTGCTACAGTCGGACACACCCAGCCACTGTGGTTCCGGCCAGGTAAGGTCTTTTTAAAAATAATAATACTCGTAATAAATACCAGAAGACTGATAGATGAAGTACTTAATCAGTGCTTGGACAGGGGCAAAGATAAATAAATTGATCAACTGGTACGTAGATGGGTAAGATTTTTAAAATATGTCATCTGCTGGTCTTGATGGATTTCAGAGCTTTGAACAACTTGAAATGCTGTCCAGGTGTAACTGGAAATTTCATCTGCGTCTCTCCCTTCACTCTTGATGCCTCCCATCCCTCTTGGTCTCTCTGCTCACCCTGCCTTGCTCTTTCCTGGTTTCTCTACCCTTCTTTCTCTCACCATCTGTCTGGCTTCAGACTCTGTCCCTCCGTCTTTCCCGGGCTCTGGCCATTTCCCCTGTCTCCGTCTCCTCCATCTTGACTACACTCCATCTATCTCCCTCCCCCGTCTGTCTCCCACCATCTCTCCTGCTCTCATCTCACCTTCCCCGCCTGCCTTCCCACCCAGGACCTGAAAAGACCTTTGTGCATAGCTAGTGCTTAATAATAATGTGCTGAGTAACATCGCTGAGGACATGTACATTTTACGAGAATGAGCATCAGTTCTGTTTGCCCCAGCAGCGGGAGGATTGTGAGCTGTCAGGTCGGGCTGAGCTCTTCACTGAACTGTGCTTGCGTCATGTGAAAGGAGACCCTCCTGGGGGACACTTCACATCATTGTCAACCATGGTTTAGCTGTGTGGTCCTACCCCAGGACTGCATGCGTGTGACCAGAACCCATGTTCAGGAAGAGAGCAGGTCGCTCCGGGCTGGGGCGAGCTTGTTTCTGCAGGCTTAGCACAGTGCTTGCCTGTGCTCACTGTCGGCTATTAGTATTTTTTTTAACCAAATTAGAATCACGCTATATATTGGTTTTGTTCCTGCTTTATTCAATTAATAGGAGCGTTTTTGAAGCTCACTAAAAATTGTTTGAACATATGATCTTTCATGGCTGTCAAAACTGTCCTCACATGGGTGTGAACTGATAGATTTGACCAAGTGCCGATTTTTGGACATTCCGGTTGTTTCTAGTTTTTCCCCATAAACATCCCTGATTGTTTCCTTGGATTCCTGAAAATGGAGTTGCTGGGGCAAAGGGGATGTGCACGTTTAAGGTTTCTGACCCTCTGCAAATCGTTCTTCCAAAAGGTTGTCCTGTTTTTTACTCCCTCTACTCAAGCTAACCCTGGGTGGGTACTGTCATTTTTTAACTCTTTCCCAACATAACAGGTAAGAAAAAACATTACTGCATTGCTGAAATTTGCATTCTTTGATTACTCTATTGTTTACTGACCATTTGTGCTTTTTTTTTTTTTTTGGTTGTCCAGTCGTGTCTTTAGTCCTAATAGGGTATTCATCTTTTCTTATTGATTTGCCACAGCTCTTTATTTGAAAGGATATTAACCTTTCATCAGCCATACATTTGTAGCAATTATTTTCCCTCAATTCATCATTTGCTTTTTCTATTTGTTTATGGTATTTTTTGTGATGCTTATGATATTTTTATATAGTCAAATAGGTTAGTCTTTTCTTCTGTGGTTTCTGTCTCTGGTTTTGTGCTTAGAAAGTCTTTTCCCACTTGAAAATGAGATAAATGTTCACCTATATTGGCTTCTCATCTCTTTTATGGCTTCATTTTTTCCATTTACTGTAGAGGTTAAGAGTGTGGGTACTGGAGCCAGACTGTCTGGGACAAACTCAGCTTCACCCTAAGCAATCTGTGTGATTTTTAGCCAGGCACTTAACCTCTCCGTATTTTCATTTCCTCATGTGTACTGTGATGGTTATAATAGTACCTACCTCAAAGGGTCTTTGTGAAGACTAAATTTATTAACCATGATTTATCATGGCTTAGCACAGGGCCTGACATACAATAAACCCAAGATCAACATTAGATATTAAAATTAATCTCTTTAATGGATCTGAGTATTTTAGGGTATATGATGATGATGACATTTCAAACTGGGGAGGGGTTGGTGGGAAAATGGACTGATTATTCATTCAATAACTTTATTTTCCTCCTAATTATCTCAGAAATATTTATTAAACAATCCATCCTCCACCATCCCCCAGTTTGAAATGCCGCATTCATCACAAACTCGATTCCCTCCTTGCAAGGGTCTGTGTCCAAGCTTTCTACTCTGTTCTGTTCCGCAGTATCTATTCTAGGACCCGGACCATGCTGTTTTGCCGGTTGTCTCTTTACAGTACAATTCAACCCAGCCATGTGCATCCCCGGCACCTCACCCTTCCTTATTCTTTGTTATTTCAGGAAAATCAGCTCCTCCAGCCAGAGACCAGCTACTGTTCTTATTTGAGCAATATCTCTCTCTCTCTCTCTCTCTCTCCCCATCCCACTCCCTTTCTCTCTCATGTCAAATGCTTTCTGGGTTTTCACCCTGACAAGCCAGACATTGTAAATAATCTGAAAAGAAAATAGCTCCTTCTTATAAAGTGGTGCCAGATCAGATGATCTCACAGGTATATGTTGCCTACTAGTTCCGTTCTGCTAGCTCTTTTCCTGCACCTCTCTCCTTCAAATCCTCCATCCTCACCTGCCTTCCCAATGCTGTCCTGCGACTCCTTGTCCCTCTGAAGTCCCCTCTTTGGCTTGACATCAAAAGACATGGCAGCTTTTCCCCCACTTCCTTTCCCTCCT
>CAUYSK010122845.1:0-39612 GCA_963575035.1 Avahi laniger | reverse complement strand
TGAGAATATTTTCTTCACATGCAGTTGTAAGAAATAATACAGAGATCCTGTGTACCCTTTATCTAGTTGTCCCCAATGATGACATCTTATGGAACTGTAGTACTATATCACAACTAGTACATTGGCATTGATACAGTCCACCCATCTTTAGCTTTCTTCTTTTACTTCATTTTTTTTTTGTGTGTGTGTATGTGGACTCACACGCATATGTTTAGTTCTATATACTTTTATCACATGTGCGTTGCATATTCATGACCATGGTCAAGATATACAACATTTCCATTGCCTGAAAAGTCTCTTTTATGTCACTCCTTTATAGTGACCTCACCCTCACTATCCGTACTCATTGGCAACCTTTAATTTGTTCTCCATATCTATAGTTTATCATTTCAAGAATGTAATGTAGATGGGATCCTATATAACTATTAAGATTGTGTTTTGTGTTTTCATGTCCAGTGATTTTTTTCTTGGATAGATGCCTGCTTTGGAATGACTGGATCATATATAGATGATGGGTATGCTGAAATCTTTTAGCCATTTATCATCAGGCTGTAGTTCTTTTTATTACTGAGCATTGGAAGCTTTGTATATATTCTGGGTGTCAATCCTTTACCACATATAAAATTTGCAAACACTTTCTCCTAGGCTGTGCACTGTGTTTTCTTTCTCTTAACGGTGCTTTTAGAAATTTCTTATTTTGATGAAGTCTGATTTATCTATCTGCTCTTTTGTAGATTCTGCTTTGGTGTTGCCTCTAAGAAATTGTTGCTTAAGCCAAGGTCACAAATACATTCCTCTATATTTTATTATAAAAGTTTATAGAACTGTGTAACATTTAGGTCTAAGAAATATTTGAGTTAATTTTTGCATGTGTTTTAAGATTTGAAATGCATGTAAATAACCAATTTTTCTAGCATCATTTATTGAAAAGAATACCTGTCTCCAATGGCTTGTCTTTGAGTCATTGCAGAGAATCAGCCGTGCTTATATATTTGAATCTACTTCTAGATTTTCTGTTATTTTTCCTTCACCTATTTTTCTACTTTTGTGCTAGTATCACTCTGTCATGATGATTGCAGCTTTATAAAAATTCTCGAAATCAGACATTATTTTACTACCTTGTGAAAATCACTTATTAATTCTAGTAGCTTTTTTTGAGAGTGCATTAGATTTTCTGCATAAGTGAGCAAGTCGTTGGCAAAGACAATTTTACTTCTTTCTAATCTAGTAACATTTTTTCTTGTCTTCTTGCACTGATTGGAACCTTTAGTGCACTGCGGAATACAAGTGGTGAGAAAAGACATCTCTATTTTTTCCTGATCTTGGGTGTTAACCATTCATTCTTTCAGCATTAAGGAAATTGTTAGCTGTAAGTTTTTTGAAAATTCATTTTCTAAAGTTGAGGAAGTATTTTTTTAATTCCTAATTTGTTGAGAGTTTTTACCATGAAAGGATAATGGATTTTGTCAAATGATTTTCCTGCCTATATCAAAATGACCATAGTTGCATTCACATTTTTAATTTATTAATATGGTGCATTCTATTGATGGATATGTTACTATTAAACCATCCTAGCTTCCCTGGAAGAAACTCCACAGAGTTATAATGTATTATCATTCTTATATAACTGTTGAATCCACATTGCTAAAAGTTTTGTTAGTGTTTTTTGTGTCTATGTTTATGAGGAATATTGTTATGAAGTTTTCTGTAATATCTTTGCATGATGTTAGTATCAGGGAATACTGGCCTCAAATAATGAGACTAGAATGTATTCCATCCTCTTCCATTTTGTGGAAAAGTTAGCATACAATTGATATTATTTATTTCTTAAATGAAACCAGTGAAAATGTCTAGGCCTGAAATTTTCTTGGTCAATTTTCACTATAATTTCTTTAACAGATATTTGGCTTTCACATTAATTATTTCTCATTATCTTTGGTAGTTTGTTTCTTTCAATGTGTTTGTACATTTCATACGACATCCATTCCATTGTAGGAAGCTCGTCATAATATGTTTTCATTGCATTTTTAGTACCTCTCATCCCTGATATTGCTTATTTTTGTCTTCTATTTCTTTTCCTGTCTAGTCTTTCTATAAGTTTATGAATTCCTTCGATATTCTCAGAGACTCAGTTCTTGGTGGTTTTGATTTTCTCTATTTTGGTTTTGTATTTGATTTATTTTTCTGCACTGGTGTATATTATTCTCTTTTTTTTTGTTGTTTGTTTTCTTTGGGCTCAATGTACTCTTTATAATCTAGTTCTTTAAAGAGAAAGCCGAAGTCATGATTTCACCTATTTCTACCTTTCCGATACAAATGTTAAGTGCTATAAACTTCATCTAAGTACTTCTTCTTATCTTCCATTGAATTTTTTTATGTTTATTTTCATTTTCCCTCATCTCAAAATATTTTGGGTTTTCTGTTTTGATTTTTTCTTTAACTCATGGGCTATTAGAAGTGAGTTAGTAGTTTCAAATACTTGCAGATTTTTCAGGGATCTTTTGTTGATTTCTAATTCAATAATTTAAAAGAATATAATCTGCAGGACTTGAATCATCTTGAATTTCTTGAAATATGTTTTACGGGCAAGAATATGATCTATCTTGTTTAATTTTCTGTGTGCACTTAAAAAAGTTATTTATTCTGCTGTTGTTTGGTGTAGCAGTCTATAACTAAAATTGGATCAAATTGTTTGATTATGTTATCCAAGTCATCAATATTTATACTTATTTTGTGTCTACTTGTTCTATCACTTGTAGAAACAGGTGTTGAAAGCACTAAATCTAATTAGCTACTTTTAATTCTGTCATTTTTGGTTTATGTATTTTGCGTGCTTCATATATTTTAAGTGTTCATACATTTTTAATTGTTAAGTTATTGGAAATAGTATGATCCTTTGGGGTCTTAGTTTTTATGATTTGTTGCACAAGTCTGGAGTATTTCTCAGTGTGGGGCTAGTTGTTCCTCTCTCCTGTGAATTTTGGGTCTCCCCTTCTAGCTGTCGGGAAGAGGAACCATTCTCAGTGAGTGTTAGACACTGTTTCCTTATATCTTTTTGGCTGGTTCTTTCCCAGACCAAAGGTAAGTTTCTTATATACATTTACTGATCAGTTCTTTGATAAGTATTTGGCGGTCACCCTCTGCATGTCTCCAGGGTTCTCTCACTGCACAGTGCTCTCTGCTCTAGAATTGTCTCACAAACTCTTGCCATCTTGGTCTCCCCAGACTTTTATCTCTGTCCCCTCAGGTCAGGGAATTTGCAGGTGTGGTGGTTCCTGCACACAGGAAGTTTCTCTTTCTCCGTGCTCTTACCCACGTAGAGAAGGACTCCAAATTCTCCTGCTCCTCATGTCCGGTGTAGACTATCTAAATGGGAAGGACAGGAAAGAGTATTTCAGCTGTTTTGTTTCAGTCTCAGTCTCAGGGAATGGGAACCTGGCTCATGCAGAGAGGTATTTCTCAGTGATTCTTTCCTTCCTCCAAATGGTAGTCAAAGCCTCCCTGGTATCTCTGGTGAATCTTATACAAGAGAGTGCCCTGCTCTTCCTGCAGTAGTAAATCCCTAATGGTCTGGGAGCCATAGAGGGTTTTTCCCCCATTCCTTGGGGATAAGAGTTTATTTTTGTTTCATTCCCCAGTATTAATTCACAGTATCTCCCTGTGAATTAGAGTGATGAAGTGTGCTGCCCTTCCCCCAGTGATTTAAGACTTTTTGCTCCTGGGGGAAGATGGGGCGGGAGAAATCTAAGAGAGGCCTCAGGCCTTTCCCACAGTCCTGGCCGACTCCTTGCCCCAGGCCTGCACTGCCAGCAGCAGCTTTCTCTGATCTCCCACCTGGCTACTAATTTCTCTCATGAGCATGGTTTGGCTCCTTCGAGAAAGACCTACTAGTGCTGGGAACTCCACTTGTGCCTAGCTCTCAGGGTTCCATATTCGCATACCAGCCTACACATGAACTTTAGAAATTCATTAAAAAGTTCAGTTGCATTCTTCCGTGGCACTGCACCCTGCTTTCCTTACATAGTCTGCCGGTGATAAACCACTATTTGTATATCATTTCTCTTTGATGTGCCTGTCTTTCTTCAGATCATAGACTAGACAATTACCTTGGGCCTTCAAACCTCTGATGGATTCATGTAAGTTATCATTCTGTCCTCATGGAGAAAGTGGGAATGACGCTTTTTTAGATTTCTCGGTCTTTGCTACAGTGTGTTCTTTGTGTGTCCTTGAAGAGTTTAACATGGAAATTCTGATTTCCCACAAAATTTTACATAATGTGTTTTAATATCATTTGGTTTAAGTTTGAGTTATACTTTGTGATTTCTTTTTTGATGTAGGATTTGAGAGATTTATTCATCTGCATTGTCTTGACCTCACCCTCATTTTTCAAGAGTATTTTCCCAGGAAATATAGTTCCGTGTTGGCATTTTGGTTTTTCTTTCAGTACCTTGAAAATGTCGCTTCTTTATGTCTGACTCTCTCTTGTTTCTTGTAAATATTGGATGTTATTCATAGAATTTTTTCACTATATATGATGTGTTTTTTTCTGTTTAGCAGCTTTTAATATTTTTTATATGTCTGTTTTCAGCAATTTGACACTAATGTGCCCAGTTAGTTGTGCTTTTCTTTGTTTTCTTTTTATCTTGATTTTAAAGAATATCTTGGAATTATAGGTTAATGTTTTTCAGCAAATTTAGGAATTTTTGATCATTATTTCTTCAAATGGCTTTATCTGATCTTTTCCTTTTCATTCTTCTTCTGGGACTGAAATTGCATATATGTTACCAGTTGATGGAGTCTCTTTTCCGTAAGTCTCTATTGCTTTTTGGGAAAGCATTTTAGTTTCTGTTTTCATGCTGGGTAGTTTTTATTAATCCCTCTTAAAGTTCACTAACTTTATTCGATGACCTCAATCTGCTGTTCAATGTATCAGGCTTTTTATAATGTAATTTCAGATATTGTACTTTCCTGTTTTAGAATTTTTACTCAGTTATTTTTGTGGAGTTTCTGTTTCTCTACTTACAAGCTCCATTTGTTCTCTCTCTCTCTCTCTCTCTCTCTCTCTCTCTCTGTCTCTGTATTTCTTTAAGACCTTTGACATATTCATAATAGTTGTTTTAAGTCTTTGGTCTGCTAATATAAAGCATTGAGTGATTCCAATGTCCATTTCTATGGACCACTTTATTTTTGGATATGGACCACATTTTGCTCCTTTGTTATGTGCCTGGTTATTTTTTATTGCATGCTTAATATTTTGTGTGATTTGTTGTAAAGAGTCTGAGTTATTTTGTCTTCTTTTAAGAGATATTGAATTTTGTTCTTGTAAGCAGTTATTTCACTAACAGTTTAAAATGATCCTTTTGGGACTGGTCTTCAGACTTTCTTAGGTTCTAGGGTAACCTTCATTTTAGACAGGTTTTTACTCTTAAGAGTGGTCACTCTATTGTCTTGTTTGAACACCCGAATACGTAGTGAGGTGTTTCCACTCTGGCTGGCTTGAAACGCCAGTGTCTCCCACTGTTCACAAGCCTGATGCTCTAGTATTTCCCTTCTGTTCTCAATCCAGTAAAGCTACAGGCGCAACCTGTACAGCCAATACAGCTTGGCCAAGTATCCGTGAGGAATTTTCATAGAGATTTCCATCCTTCCTCCCACTGCTCTGCTTTTTCTTTTCTAGTAACTGTCCCACGGGGTCCAGGTCTTTCGGAGCCCTGGTTATGGGTACCCTCCCTCAGTGCAGTTGGTTCTCTCTCTCCTGTGTTCCAGCTCCAAGTAGAGCTCCAACTGGGCAGAGATCCAAAGAGTATATGGGACTCATCTCATGGGTTTTCCTTCTGTGATAAATAATAGTCTTAATGCTTCTAATTTTTCTATGTCTGAAAATAGTTTCTTTATATATTAATATTTTGTAAAATAATTTACAGAGACAGGGAAATTTTAGTACAATTTTTTTATCATGGCAGGGAATTTTAGTGCAATTATAAAAATGTAAGTGAATATGTATTTATGTTTAAACTTCCTGTTTCTTAGCTATTCAAAGCAATAATGTTCAGATTATGTGGATTATCTTCAATCTGATTTAAAAAATACAATTATATCTCATGAAGAAGTTGCCATAATAGTCTGTAGATATAGTTTTTATTCATTCATAGCCTTGTAGACTACATTATATGGCTATTTTGTAGTCTATAAAACCAGTGCTCTGTTGATGGACATTTGAATTATGTCTGATATTTAGCACTTAAAAATAGTGCTACGAGGAATACTATCATGCGTACATTTATCCCGTCTTTCGGCAATTTATCTTTGATGTAGATTCACAGAAGTGGGAACGCTGAGCTGTATCAAGTTCTCCTCATTGGTGTTACATGCCATTTTGCATTCCCGCTAGTAATATTTAAGAGTTAAGCATACTTTTTGAAAAGCTCATTTTTATTTCAAAAGTGACAGTGAAAAGGCAAATAATAGTAAAATATAGATAGAATAAGAGAGCAATGCCTTGAAAAATCCTCTTTTTTTTTTAGAGGCACCAACATTCATAATTAGCCATTGCCTTGTTAACATACATTACGTTCAATCCATTGTTTTAAGATTGAATAACGAACAATCCAGAAAGGATTGGAAATGCTTTCTAAAATCTTCGCCTGAGATCATGGATTTCTAGTATAACTAAACTTTATAAATAAAAGCTTATATAACCCTGTTATGTCTGCTTAACATTTTAAAGAATATTTAAATACGCCAGAAAATAGGCACAGACAACAGATCCTCCATGCAAAGATGAGTCTGTGTAAACATTTCATCCACGGCCGCTTGGCGGTTGCACCATCTGCACCGTCAGGTTATTGGCGGCCGGGCTCACCCAGCCTGGCACCCCTGCCTCCCTCCGTGCAGACGCCCCGCAGCCTGGGTGCAGCTCCTCCCACAGCCACCGCCCGCTGCAGACGGGATGTCGATGGTCAAGAAAAGTGACAGATTGTTTAATGCCGGCGACAGAATGGCGCAGTGAGAAGTCTTACACACACACAGCATCTACGCTTTACATCTGAGCCTTAAAGCTGTTGGGGTTGGAGCAGTGTCTTGGTCTGTTCGGGCAGCTGTCACAAGAACACCATAAACTGGGGCATTTGTAAACAATAGAAATTTATTTCTCCCCTATCTAGAGGCTGGGAAGTTCACGGTGAAGGAGCCGCATGTTTGGGTTCTGCCCAGGGCTCATTGCCCCAAAGACAGCGGTCTTCTCGCTGCCACCTCACCTAGTAGAAGGGGCGAGGGATCTCTCTGGGGTCTTTTTGTTAAGGCATTAATCTCATTTATGAGGGCTCTACACTCATGACTTAATCACATCTCAAATCACTTCCTAATACCAGCATCTTGGGGGTTAGGATTTCAACATGTGGATTTTGGAGGGACATAAACATGTAATCTATCCCAAGGAGGGGACAAGTTCGCTTTGTATTTTTTTAGAATAAAATCATGTGTATGTAAGTAGGCAGACACGCATCTGTATCTCACGTTCTCTCTATATCAAGATCAAATACTAATAATCGAGTGACTCGTTTAAAGCAAGGTAAGACTACACAATTCATCCGTGTAACCAAAAATCACTTGTACTCCTAAATCTATTGAAACAAACAAATACATCATGTTGTATTCCATAAATATACATTTTCACTTGTTATTTTAAAAATTAAATAAATAAAAATAATTCTTACCCCTACCAAAAAAGCTAAATCAAAACATGTTTCTTAAAAAAAAAAAGAAAGAAAAAGTGAAGTAAGTTATTAGTGAACACATGTATCATAATTTTAAGTATATTGTTTCCTTTCATTCTAAATTAGACAATACATTATGAAGGTTTAAATATCAGTTCCTAAATTTTATTTATCTGTTGATTTATTGCTATTTTTTTATTTTAGAATATTGGGGGCGTACAAACATTTTGGTGACATAAATTATTTTTGTACAGTTTGAGTCAAAGTTGTAAGTGTGTCCGTCATCCAGATAGTGTGCATTGTACCCGTTATGTGGGAATTTATCCATCCCCTCCTCCCCGCTCCCACCTGCTTGATTTCCACTGAATTTTACTGCCGTATGTACGCATGAGCATTGATCATTTAGTTTAATTTGATTTAATTTAGTTTAATTTAATTTAATAGTGAGTACATGAGGTGTTTGTTTTTCCATTCTTATGATACTTCACTTAGTAGAATGGGCTCCAGTTCCATCCAGGTTGGTACAAAAGGTATTAGTTCACCATTTTTTTATGGCTGAGTAATACTTCATGGTGTACATATGCCACATTTTATTAATCCACTCATATATTGGTGGGCACTTGGGTTGTTTCCACATCTTTGCAATTGTGAATTGTGCTGTTGTAAGCATTCAAGTGCAAGTGTCTTTTGTATAAAATGTCTTTTATTCCTTTGGGTAAATACCCAGTAGTGGGGTTGCTGGATCAAATAATAGTTCTACTTTTATTGTTTTGAGATATCTCCCTACTACTCTCCATAGAGGTTGAATGAGTTTGCAGTCCCACCAAAGGTATATATGTGTTCTTTTCTCTCTGCATCCATGCCAGTATCTGTTGTTTTGTGACTTTTTAATAAAAGCCATTATCACTGGGATTAGGTGATAACTCATTGTGGTTTTAATTTGCATTTCCCTGATGATCAGAGAGCTCCTAAATTTTAAATGAAGTAGAAGGATGATTACTAGGACTTTCTTTTTCAAATATATTTATTTTGCCTTTAAGAACTATAAGAAATATAAAGGAAAGGAAATGTGACTGACAGATATATGGTGATTCTGATAATTTATAAAAATATCTACTGATTATTTGATTTCAAATTCATATATGAATTATTTATTTAACACTGAGTTTAAAATCCAGGAAATATACAAATTACTTGAAGGTGTGATTTGTAAATGTTAATCCTCTACAAATTGTATAATATGATTTGTTTTTTGTTTTTTCCTACAGAAGACACAATGGCTTATTGCACAAAATAAAATAGATGACATTCAACAGACAATCCAACAGAGGGACAATATTTAATTACTTATGTTTAAGTTAAATTTTTCATTTTTTTAAATGTTCTTTAAATTAATAATACTGGAAACCAATTGGATTGAAAACAAATCGAAGCACAAACACTTTCAAAAACAAACTATACACACAATAAGCTTTGGTTATCTTGAATCTGGAAACAACTATAGAGAGTTTATGTGGCATGATATTTTTTACTAGCTAGATACACAGTAAAATATCCACAGATACTAAGGGTCTTGTTACAGGTGAGGTGTCTAAAAGTGACCACAACATTAACTCGAGGGAGAAAATAAAATTTGCCACAAGTTTAGATTTGGTTTATTTTATTTTTATTTTGTTTTGTTTCATATTTTTATAGTTTTGCACTAAATCTAAGGATCTTTGAAGTATAATATGTGCTGAGAAGTGCAACAATAAAGATACCTGCATCATTTATATATTTAATCAGAGTAACTTTTAGAATCAATAGTAAAAAAAAGGTGAGTAGCTCTTGTGAAATTACTCGTTTTAAACCTTTTATTTTAACATAATTCATATTTACAGGAAAGTTGTGAGATAGTCCCAAGAATTTTTACATGTCCTTGACCCAGATCCCCCAAGTGTGAACATTTCATTGCGTGGACTCCATTACTGTTTGTCTCTATCTATCATCTAGAACTTCTCTATTTTTTTAACCATCTGAGAATAAGTTGTATTCTTTTTTTACCTTTAAATATTTTAGTGTGTGTTTCCTAAAAACAGAAATGTTTTTTATAAAACAATACAATTGTCAAAATCAGGAAACTAGCATTAATATAATAATGCTATTGACAGATGTGTAGACTTCATAGAATTTTATCCAGTTGAAGAATGAATATATGTACTCAAAGGCAAATTCACTTTTTGGATTTCCTTCAATTAGCATTTATTTTAAGTTTTCTCTTTCAGTTTTAAGCATTCACAACAATTTTTTTCTGTTTAGTTATTTTGCTAACTGGAAAAATGATTGGAATAATAATAGTACATTTCTGCATGGTCTCTCCTAGTACATCACCAGCAAAAAGGTTAATACTACCAATTCTGACTGGACTGAAACTTCCATCATTCCACATGCACTTTGTCCCCAGCTGACAGTATTTCTTTGTCATTTAGCATAACAGGCACACATACAAGATTTGGGGGCTACGAGGGCTCAGTGAATAGCCCTTTATTCCTGCCTGGATCCTAAATACATAGAGAGACACAAAGAGATGAAAGACAGACAGCAATGTGTCGGGTTTTTTTAACTGATGAAGTTAAAATGGGAATATGGGTTTATGTCTATTGGTCAATAGACTTGCTAATAAATGCCCCAGAATTAGGAAATCCAAGTACACTAGTCACAGCAAAGTGGGACAACTGCATGCCTTTCCATTTGGGGGAAGTTCTTCCAAAAAATATCACATGGTCTTTTGATACCTTGGACAAATCTAGTGAAAACGTTTTAGAAATCATTTTTTAAAATTATAATTAATTGCTAGACTGAGTATGCAAGCAATTAAATGTCACATGTAACAATTCCGAGGAGAAAAAAAAAATCACTGGAATGGTAGACCGAAACCATCTATCCAACACAGAGAAAATGCATAGGAAACCAAATATAGTCAAGAATCCAATTCTCTGATGTTTGACTGCTGACAGCTTTCAAGCTCCACTTCTTCCCATTTCCCTTTTATCTCATAACTCATCATGCTGATTAGAAACTCTAAGAGTCCCTTTCCTTGATACTGGAGGGAAACTATTGACACAGACAACACAAACTGTACTTGGGAGCCCTAAGCTCAGGGCAACCCCTAACCACAAGAAAAACAGAACCACTGGCACTAAGAGTGCTAAGACCACAGGTGCACTGTGGAAAGGAGAGTTCAAAAAATATTATTGGGAAAACTCTATGTCCACATGCAAAAGAATGTAGTAGAACCCTCATCTTACATCATATACAAAAATTAACTAAAAAGTATTAAAGACGTGCACGTAAGTTTTAAACAATAAAACTCCTAGAGGAAAACATAGGGGAAAAACTTTATGACGTTGAATTTGGCAATGATATTTTAGGTAATGATGCCAAAAGCAAAGATAACAAAAGCAAACATAGACACATGGCACTACATCAAACTTAAAGACATCCTTGAATCGAAGGAAACGATCAACAGAATGAGAAAAGAACCCATAGAATGGAAGAAAGTATTTGCAAGTCATATGTCTGATAAGGGGTTAATTTCCAGAATATATAAAAACCTCTTACAATTCATCAACAAAATAGCAAGTAACCAGATTCAAAAATGGGCAGTTGCCCAAAGATGACATTCAAAAGACCAACAATCACATGAAAAGATGTTCAACATTACTAATCATTAGATAAATGAAAATCAAAAACTAAGAGATACCATCTCACGCGCTTAGGATGACCATTATCAAACAAACAAAAGAAATAAGAAATGGTGACAAACATGGAGAAATTGGAACCCTGTTTGTGGGAATGTAAAAGGATGCAGCTACTGTGGAGAACAGCATGGAGTTTCCTTAAAAATAAAAATAGGCTATCCTATAACCCAGCAATCTCACTGCTGGGTATATATTCAAAAGAACTGAAACTGAATTTCCAAGTGTTATTTGTGCACCCATGTTCATTATAGCATTATTCCCAGTAGCCAAGAGAAAGATACTGTGCTAAGTGAAATAAGGCAGACTCGGAAGGACAAATACTGCGTGATTTCACTTGTATAAGGTGCGGGAGCTGATTGAACTTACAGAAGCAGAAGGTGGAATGACGGTTGCCAGGTGCTGGGTGGAGCAGGAAATGGGAAGTTGCTATTCAGTGCGTACAGACAATCAGCTTTGCAGACGAAAATGTTCTAGGGACCTTTTGCACAACAACGTGAACATAGTAAACACAACAGAACTTTTCACCACAATTAAAACAACAGCAATAACTTTGGTTTCAGCATGTGATTTAATATGCTATTTCCCTGCGTCCAGGAATGCTATGGTCTGCACAGGTGGCTAGCATGCCCCGGTTTATGTTGGGTGGATCATCTTCATAACTGTTATCTCATCTGGAGGAATTTCACTGTGATCTACCAGACACCAAGCACTATTTTAGGTTCAGGAGTTGCAGTGCTAAACCAGGCAATTCTCTAAGTACGTTACTATGAAGAACAGACTACCTGTCAAATCTATTACACCGCACTTAAAATTCATCTTACTCGGTGTATTTGACGGTCTTAGTCACGCAGAGCTTTTAAGATCCCACTTCTTCTAGATTGTTTCCTTAATATTTTGAGATCTCTTCTGTAATCCTTTTACATGTTCAATGCAAATTGAACAAATTACGTATATCATTAGAGGCTTTAGGTGCTGAAAAATACATTTTGTTACCAAAACTGTAAATAGAAAGTGTTAGGTAAAATATAAAATGAAATTTAAAAAACCCTTTCCTCTAGGTAATTAATGTTCACCAAAAAGGACACTCATCATGCCCAAAATAACATCCATGTTCTTGAATTTTGAAGACTTTTTAAAAGGAATGAGACCAAACTCTCTGTACATTCTTTTTTTTCATTTCTGCTCGGATACTTCTTTAATGTCACAGCAATTGCAGGACAAAATCCCGGGCTTTAAAATGTTACACTATTATGGGAAAGAGAGACAATAAACAAATAAATTGAAAATTTAATTCCACTATGTAAAAAATGGATAAAGAAATAAAATTGTGTGACTATTTTAGATCACATTGAAGAATCCCTCTCCAAAGACAGATTTATGTTAAAAACACATGAAATATAAAGCCATTAACTGTAAAAAAAACTTTGGAAACTACTTTAAAATAAATGTAATATTTTAATTATATTTTGAAAATATTGTAATTTTTTCTAGTTAATTTTCTATATTTTCCAATTTTATTTAACAAAACTATATTATCCCCTATAATGTAGAATCATATATTTAAATTAGGAAGATGTGTTAAAACAATATAACTAAACTGACACTGTCTTTAACCAATACACTTCCTTAATGAGCTTTGAAATTAATGATGCTTTACTGTCAAAAGGCCTCATTAAATGATGCTTGTCCATGCCATTTGTATATGAAATGTGATTTCATTTCACAAGAAAATATAAAAATTTGATTTTTTTCAAACTGCCATCGCAAGAAGCATTTATCTGCAGATACATTTGGCTCTTCCAATAGGAAGTTCCGGCTGGAAAAGGGCAACAAAGTAGGCCTTCCTGCCGGGTCACGGTTACCCCTGCCTACGGGAAGTCTTCCGTAATCCGATTCTTCCATGCAGTGCAAAGTGTACCTTGAAATGATGCTTTATTTTATGCCTTTATCTTTACTAAAGTAAAATATGCTTTTAAGTTAATGAACTAAAAACATTCTGGGGACACCGACAGCGACTTGCTTGCACTGGTTGAATGCAGCTGTGTGCCAACAGCGGGGCCGCGTTATTCATGTGAAAATGTTTCCTCTTGGAGGTTTCCGGGGACTCTTACTTCGAGATTCACTTTTTAAAGTTTGTATAGTACTATATAAAAATTTATTAGCAAAAATATTTGGATTTTAAATGTAGTCAAACTGTGGATAAAAACAGAAGCTTGTTTATCATATGAGTTCTGCTTGTAATTAATTATGTATCTGCTATTTTATTGCAGTTCTCTGAAATTCTAGGTAGTTATTAATAGATTAATAGATTAATAATAATTAATAGATCAGTCAAATTAACTCACTTTATGTACCAGCAAAGATAATATTTAAATTACATATTGACATAAGAAATTAAAGTAGTATTTTATTCTTGATGAGAAATATTGGACAGTTTTCTCAACTGAAAAAAAGATAAGTGATAGTAGATAATTAATTCAGATATTCATTCATTTATTGACTTTTAGTTGACTCAACAAACATTAATTGTTGAATTATTTTAATTTTCAAAAGGAATCTTACTTCTCATTGAGAATCTTAATTGGAACCCATAGCCAGAAACTTTTCAGCATAAATCCTTGTCATACATACTGTTCTGAAGTTGCAGAACCAATTCATAGAATTCAAAAGACAAATGCACACCAGCAAGTCATATAACTTACCTTGCAGCACTAGTTTGTGCAGAGAAAAGGAGCTCTCTTTCGATTCAGTATGGCTAAGAGAAGGATACACATGGCAAAACATGAAACCACACTTTCCCCTCATAAACTGCAATACAGCTTTCATGACTGAAGATTAGTGAAGTCACTTTGATATTACTGGATATCCAAAGTGTTGCTGTCACAGCCACTTAAGGAAACTGTGTGAAGCTAGAACTGTCTCTGTTGTTGAAAATTATTTTCATTACTTTCATATATAAAACTATATTGAAGGATATTGTCATATATTCATTTTTATTCATGAAGCCACAAATGTTTGTAAAGAGCCTACTATGCAAAATTACTGGTTCACTTGACACCCTGAATTTCTTTTGGAGTACACCTGTCCTTCCATCTCAGCCCATATATTGTGCGCAGTGGTGTGCGTGGGAAGAGGCACATGCTATAACCTGGGGTTGCAAATCATACGTCACATATGGATGCCATACACTGGGGAGGCATGGTGGGTGGTGGGCTGATCATGAGCAGCAATGTTGCTGTTTCTGAAGTGTCTTGTTAACTGAAGGTGAGTGATGGGTGGTCATTGTGTGGACAGTCGCAATGTGGATATTGTGCTGCTATGGGTGACAGAGGACAGTCTTATCCAGTGTGCAAATAATTTACTATATTGGAGTTCAGTCACAATTATGCAACAAAAAGAAATGTTTAAGAAAGCATTCTACTAATGAAAGCCAAAACTGGTTTTAGAAAACAGTGGTGTGGAGATTAGAAATTTGGGGGCAACAGCTCTTAACCTTGGCGGATGGTGCTAGACCCCAGGAGCTCGTGGTGATTGGAGACCTGGGTGGTGAAGGTACAGTGTTTGGAAAACACACGAATGACCGAGGCTCATTCTTTGAAGCAGGCAGCAACATGCAAGAGCTTGTCTATGTCGTTGCCGGAGGAGGTACTGATTCCATAATTTGAAAAGTCCTACTTTTATCTTGCAGTATAAGTTGACATTAAGACCTCAAAATATGAGAAAAGTTGGGCTCGTGTTAAAGACCACCTTCTGCACACAACCTTGTACAGCTGCAGCAAGATACTTTTTGTCCAAACGTGTTCCAAAGATAGGTGAAAACTTTTATCTCCAGTGTGGACTCTGGGCATCTGATCCCACTTCTCTGTCCTCACTTTTTCTTCCCTCCAGAGCGTAATGGGCTTTTATTAACTTTTTGGCTGGTTTTCCTTTATTCACACTCTGCCACATTCTTTTGCCATCTTCTCCATAACTCCAGTTTCTGATTTCTCCAATGGCAAAGCAAATGGAATTATACCTTTGTTCTCTGCACCTGTGTTCATGATTTATCTCAGTTTTACTCTGATATATTTATTTCAAAGCCAATCACAATGGTCAGCTAAGTTCTTAATACACATAAGATTACTTTGAAACCATCGAATCCCTGTCTTCCATGAATATTATAAGATAATCATGCAGCAAACGCCCTGAGGGCCGGTGCACATGCGTGCACTTGATCTGGAAGGACCGATATGACCAGAGACGCACCTGCATCCACCTGGTCTCACCATGTTGTATTTTACTCTATTAGGTTGATGCAAAAGTAATTGCGGTTTTAGCATTGTTGAAATTTGCCATTTGATATTGGAATACATTCTTAAATAAATGTGGTTATGTCCTACATCATTTTAATGTGCATTTCTTGCTCTATGTTTTTTTGCTAATGACTTATTACTTTCTGTTTATTTTATGTTTATTTTAGACTATGGAAATGATGTTAGGCAAAAAGTAAACTCCAGTGATTTTCTTATTTGAGTTCAAAATGGGTTGTAAGGCAGCAGAGACAACTCGTAACATCATCAAAGCATTTGGCCCAGGAACTGCTCACGAACGTACAGTGCAGTGGTGGTTCGTGAAGTTTTACAAAGGAGACCAGAGCCTTGAAGATAAGGAGCGCAGTAAACGGCCATCGGAGGTTGCCAATGACCCATTGAGAGCAATCATTGAAGCTGATCCTCTTACAACTACACGAGAAGTTGTCAAAGAACTTAACATCAACCATTCTACAGTTGTTTGGCATTTGAAGCAAATTGGAAAGGTGAAAAAGCTTAATAAGTGGGTGCCTCATGAGCTTACTGAATATAAAAAAAAAATGTCATTTTGAAGTGCGTCTTCTCTTATTGTACACAACAATAGCAATGAACCATTTATCCATCAGATTGTGACGTGAGACAAAAAGTGGATTTTATACAACAACTGGCGATGACCAGCTCAGTGGTTGAACTAAGAAGCGCCAAAGCGCTTCCCAAAGCCAAACTTGCACCAAAAAAAGGTCATGGTCACTGCTTGGTGGTCTGCCACCAGTCTGATCCACTACAGCTTTCTGAATCCCTGTGAAACCGTCACATCTGAGAAGTCTGCTCAGCAAGTCAATGAGATGCACTGAAAACTGCAATGTCTGCAGCCGGCATTTGTCAACAGACAGGGCCCAGTTCTTCTCCATGACAACGCCTGACTGTACTTTGCACAACCAACACTTCAAAAGTTGAACAAATTGGGCTACGAAGTTTTGCCCCCTCCGCCATATTCACCTGATCTCTCGCCAACCAACAACCACTTCTTGAAGCATCTTGACAACGTTTTGCAGGGAAAACGCTTCCACAACCAGCAGGATGTAGAAAATTCTTAGCAAGAGTTCGTGGAATCCTGAAGCACAGATTTTTACGCTACAGGAATAAAGAAAGTTATTTCTCGTTGGCAAAATGGGTTGATTGTAATGGTTCCTATTTTGATTAATAAAGACGTGTTTGAGCCTAGTTATAATGATGTAAAATTCATGGTCCGAAACTGCAATTGCTTTTGCACCAGCCTAAATCGTTTGTATTGTCGATTTATCCTCAGTGTCTTCAGAATAAGATTATCAATCATATAATTGTTAAATTCTTTATCATATAGAGGAGCCCAGCCATGTACAAATGTTGGATAGTATAATGATCCAAAATAACCGGCTCGATATATTTGCTCACCACCTATCAGATGAGACAAATCCAGTTCTTTTAGGGGCGTATATGAAGAAGCAAGTGGATCTGTAAATGAGTAATTTACAAGTAATTGCCACAGAGTCATTAGTTAGTTTTGATTTGTGCTTATCTACCCATAATGCAAGTTGAAATTGGGTTGTAAAAGTCAAATTTCAACATAATTGGACAATTTTATATACAACATATAAACACCTAAAAGGCACACATGAAGTCGGACGATTGAAATTGAACTGCCTTATATAAATAAATACCACTGTTGTGCCAATGATGGCTCTCACATGGCTTTGAATCCAACTCCCTCACTTTTCATTATTGATTCTTCAGTTTTTAAATTTTTCTTTAAATTATTTTCTAAAGAAAAGAAGTCTGTGTAAGTTTCCTAAGGATGCCATAACGAAGTACCTCATACTTAGTGGCTAAAACAACAGAAATTTATTTTCTCACATTTCTGTAGGCTAACAATCTGAAATCAAGGCGTGGGCAGAGCTGATTTCTTCGAGGCCTCTTCCTGACTCATAGGCGGCCATTTTTCCTGAGTCTGCAAGTCGTCTTTCCTCTGTAAATGTTAGTGTCCTAATGTTCTCTTCTTACAGGGACACCATTCATACTGGATTAGAATTCATCCTAATGAGCTCATTTTAACTTAATTACCTTTTTAAAGACTGTATCTCCAAATATAGTCACATTCTAAAGTATAGGGGGTTAGGCTTCAATGTATGAATTTTGGAGAAAAAAAATTCAGCCCACAACGTGATATATACACATTTCAAACTAAAATTAAAAATGCATGAATTATACATGCACATATGTAACAAGATCATATGTAAAATATGTATCTATATAGCGTACATACACAAAGACTGAACTGAAATGAGTTAGGCAAAGAGCAATTGCTGAACTGAAAATGTCACAGAATAATGCAAACTTAGCTAGAAGGTAGCATATACAATTTTCAACCTACTAAGCAAATGCATTATAAATGGCTAGATATTTATTCTAATTGATCATATTCCACTTATGTATTTAAAGTCTGATAAAGAAAAAATTGAACAGCTATAGCTATGACACACTCTAATAGTGAATTTATCATCAAGAATTGGATCAATATTTCTCTCAGGACAAATGAAACAGATACTTGATGACTGAGGCTTAAACTCCACAATGTTAATAATGTCTTTTTCAAAATGATATATGCTTTATAATATCATATAAAAGGAATCTTGACAACTACCCTAGTGCTTTCTCCTTTAAGCCAGTTGTGTGTCTGTAAAACTTGTCAAATTCCAAGCGAGATTATCTTTACAAATAGTTACGACTTTTAATATATGAACTTTATCTTGGTGCCAATATCGATACAGTCTAAAGTCTATATAGAACTTCACCATAAATGTTAAAGGATTCCTTGTTCCTTTTAAAGTTAAATTGTCACAAATTAAAAAGAATGATCAGTGTTCCCTGTGAGGGAGTGAGGGAATGGGTATTGTCTTCTACTGTGGAAGAAAGGGTACATTGCTAGAATCTCTGTGTTCTCTGTAAGGAAATTTGCTAATATTAGCAAGAACTTTAAAAATGTGCATATGTAAATCAAGGAATTCCATAGCCCGGTACAGTAGCTCATGCCTGTAATCCTAGCACTTTATAAGTCTGAGTCGGGAGGATCACTTGAGACCAGCAGTTGGAGACTAGCCTGGCCAATATAATGAGATCCTCCATCTCTATAAAAAAATTTTGGCCTGGTGGTGCTTGCCTGTAGCCCCAGCCACTTGGGAGGCTGAGGTAGGAGGATTATTTGATCCCAGGAGTTTGAGGTTGCAGTGAGCTGTGATCATGCCATTGCACCCCTGTCTAGGCAACAGAGCAAGACCCTGTCCCTAAAAAAAAAAAAAAAAATTCCAGTTTAAGAATTATCCTCCAGAAATCTCATGCAAGTGTGCTCATGGATAGATAGAGAAGAAAGGAGAAATGTTTATCACAGTACTACTTTTAGAGTGTAAATTTAAAACAATTCAATTTCCAAAGTAGAAGACTGGTTAAGTAAACAACTATATACAATAAATATCTCTATGTTATGGATTACCTTGTAGTTATTAAAATGAAAATATGTACATATTTATAGAATATCTTAAGATGTTTTTATTTAGTATTGAAATCAAATTAAAACAGGCTAAAATCATAACATTTCTTTATATTCTCATACTATATAGTCTAATTTTATACATACATACATATACACATAAATATATGTGTGTAATTCATTTATATAATTATGCAAGTTTGTATATATGTCTGTTTATCAAGATGATGAGAGAGGAAGAAATATAGGTTCTCTTGAGCAAAGGATTATTTATAATTTTTCAAAGTATTTCTTTTGTAGTCCCATTTGTTTTATAAAGTGTGCGTGCGTGCGCGCACGTTTGTGTGTGTGTGTGTGTGTGTGTGGTGCAATTATAGCTTTGTAATCTTCTATTGCAAATGTACATGTCTAAAGAAAGAAGTTAAAATGAATTAAAAATATTTATTTACATTCGTGACTGCTGGAGAAAGGAGACATTATAGGAGTACTGATTTTCCAGTGAGCTGAGTCAGTGTTCGCAGTCCTCATCAGGGTGCTGCGGTTCCCAGTGGGCTGCTGCCTCTCATCAGCTCCTTGGTCACTCTCAGAGTCTGCTACGCACGTCAGGGACTGTCGCGAGCTGGTCCTCACGCAAGTTGGCATTTCACATGTGCCACTTTCCCCCTGTGGCAGCCTTTCTTGCGTTTTCATGAAACCAAGTTCCACTAATTTTTTCTTTCAATTTATATGTCCTATCATTAATGAACATTTTACTGATTTTTAAATTTAAATTGGATTTCATAGTGATAATCTTATTTTGTGAATGTGTATTTATTGTGTGATTAATTTGTTAAATAGCTGGTACACCTACCGGGCTATAAACTCAATGAGGGTATGGATATGTCTAATTTATTCATTGCTGCATATTCAGTGCCAAATTCCACCTGGCATATAGTAAGCAGTGAACATGTATTTGCTGGGGGAAACAATGAATACAATAATTTTGTTAACTTCATGTTTGAACTTGGCTTCAGATTCTGATATATAAACACAAAGAACTATTTGATGTTCATATCCATTCATCTTGATCATTTAGCTAGATAAGACACCAAATTGTTTCTAAAATTTATGTGTTTCTAAAAATGAAATCTATCCCCAAAATATGAAAAGCTATTCTTAATTGAATAATTACATAATTTTCCATAGACTCTGAATGTAATTTACAAAAGGAAGGCTCAAACATGTTTGGGAATATGCAGTTTTGTTTGAGGAAGGGAATCATATTGCATGTTTTCTGATGTGACCATATTGAAGGACCAAGTACTAATTTGTATACCACATTCTAGAATATTTGTATTTCTTTCCACTTTTATATATGTAACTTTGGTAAGAATATATAGCCTATTAATACTTCTATTTCACAATCTGGGAAAAGATACCGTCTAACTCAACATATAATGGGAGCTTACGGTTTACTATTATTTGAAGGCTGTTTATTTTTAACTCTATAGTATCCTTTTAGTTCATTTATATTAAAAATCATTTCTTAAGAAAATCTTTAAAATTGAGAGAAAAACTTATGCATAATTGTTACCATTATTCAAATCCTTACTGAATATTTTTGTTGTAATTTTACTGTTATTATCTGTTGTAATGTAATATTTCTAGTCTCTAGAGTTAGAAATATATGCCAAAGAATAATACTATGAAAAAGAAAATAAGTACTTTATATGGTCTTACTTGAACTAAGCCATAAATATATTATTTTAAATTTCCCAGAAAGTGAGTAAATTTTATCAGTTCAAATTCCCTTTGGAGATAGTCAACTCAGTTCCATTATTTATAGAATATGATTCTGTTAAGATAAACATTTATATAAATTTATGTTGTTGAATATGTTCTATAATAAGCAAAATATTAAAAATTTCCAGAGTGCATCATGACTGCTTACATTATTTGAGAATAAAAGTTAATTCTGTATGTGAGACTTTATTCATATGATGATTTTATCAAAGCCTGAAAAATATTAAAGAGCACATGTCTAACAAATTGTATTTACGTTATCACATAGAGTATGACCTGTTTTCTTTTTGAGTGACATATTTGCATTTCCCAAGTAAATTTCAATTCAAATGGTGCTGGAGCAATTGGACATCTATTGACAAACCAAAACAAAAACACTAAAAAATTCTCAATCTAATTTGTACACCTTGCACAAAAATTAACTGAAAATAAATCACACATTTGATTATAAAATGTAAAACTCTACAACTATTAGATAATACAGGAGACAGTCTTCAGAACCTTGTGTCTGGTGAAGAGTTTTTAAACATAACACAAACCACACAAGTCCTAAGAGAAAAAAATTGGATAAATTGGACTGTATAAAAATTAAAAATTTTTGCTTTGAAAAATAGCCTAAGAAGATGAAAATTTGGGATAAATATTGGGTTAAAATATTCACTATCCACATGTCTGGCAAAGGACAACTATCTAGAATACGTAAAGTGTTCTCAAAACTCAACGTTAAGAAAATAAACAACCTCACTACAAAATGGGCAAAAGTCGTAAACCAAGGAAGATATACAGATGGAAAATAAGCACATGAAAAGATGCTCAAAATCATCAACCATAAGAGAAATACAAATTAACAGCACAAGATACTGATACATACCTATGAGAGCAGCTGAAATTAAAAAAAATAGTGCTGACACCAAATGGTAGCTAGATACAGAGAAACTTATCTCTCATGCATTGCTGGTGGAAATGTAAAATGTTAAAATCAGACTGGAAGATAATTTGGTAGTTTCTTTTTATATATACATACATAATTTTTATTTCAAAATATCAGGGGGTATAATTGTTCTTGTTACATAGATGAATTGTGTACTGCTGAAGTCAGGGCTTTCAGTGTGCCTGTCACCAGACTAGTGTACATTTTCCCTAATAGCTAAGTTTTTATCCCCACTCCTCCCAAACTCCCCCCTTTTAAGTTTCCAATGTCCATTATTGTACCACTTTATAACCCTGTGTACCCATTGTGTAGTTCCAACATACTAGTGAGAACATGTGGTATCTGTCTTTCTATTCCTGAGATGCTTCACTTAGGATGATGGTCTCCTGATCCATCCACGTTGCTGAAAATAACATTATTTCATCTCTTTTTACGCCTGAGTGGTATATATAGACCACATTTTCTTTATCCCCTTATCAGTTGATGGACACTTAGGTTGATTCCACATCTTTGCAATTGTGAATCGTGCTGTGATAAACGTTTGGGTACAGGTGTCTTTTTGATATAATGACTTCTTTTCCTTTTGGTAGATACCCAATGGTGGGATTGCTGGATCAAATGGTAGGTCTACTTTTAGTTCTTTTTTTTTTCAAAAGTGGCTCCTTATTGGTATCTTTCACTTTATTTTATCTTAAATGTATAAAACCCAGTTCTCTAACATCTACAGTTATCATAATTTGCATTTTTAATTTAAAAGAGAGCATATATAAGTAATATATTTAAATGAAAGAATGTTCAAATATTGTAGTTGGTCTTCCTATAGCATCATTGTGGCTTTATATGCATTTAGAAAATGTGTTTTTAATTTTATTTATTAAATATTATTAATATATCAATATTACAAATATTATATTTATAATTTATAATATTTATTGTTATAATTATTAATAATATAAATATTATTAAATATTATTTTTGTATATTTTATTTACACAATTCAAAGTTTTATTTTTTTAATTTCAAAATATTAAGGGGGTACAAGTGCTTTCGGTTACATAAACTTTTGTAATGTTTGAGTCACAGCTATAAGTTTGCCTATCCCCCAAATACTGTTCATTGTACCCATTAGGTAGGTTTTCACTCATCTTCTCCTCCCTACTTCCCCCTGCTCGATTTCCACTGAGTTTTACTTCCCTCTGTGCACATGTGTGCTCATCAGTTAGTTCCAATTTAATAGTGAGTACACGTGGGGTTTGTTTTTTCATTCTTTAGGTACTTCACTTAGGATAATGATCTCCAGTTCATCCAAATTGTTTCAAAAGGCATTTAATTCATCTTTTTTAAGGCCGAGTAGTACTCCATAGTATACATATACCACATTTTGTTAATACACTAATGAATTTATCGGCACTTGGGTTGATTCCATATCTTTGCAATTATAAATTATGCTGCAATAAACATTTGGGTGCAGGTGTCTTTTTGATAAAATGACTTCTTTTTCTTTGGGTAGATACCCAGTGATAGGATTGCTAGGTTGAATGGTAGGTCTACTTTTAGTTTTTGAAGAATCTCCATACTGTTTTCGATAGGAGTTGCACTAATTTACATTCCCACCAATAGTGTATAAGCATTCCCTTTTCATTGTGTCCACACAAAATCTATTGTGCTTATGTATATAATTTTTAATAATGGCCATTCTCATAGGGTAAGATGGTGTCTTAATATGGTTTTAATTTGCATTTCCTTGATGATTAGTGATGTTAGCATTTTTTTCTTATGTCTGTTGGCCATTTGTATATCTTCTTTGGAAAAATCTTTGTTCATGTCCTTTGCCCACTATTTGATGAAGTTATTTGTATTTTACTGCTGATTTGTTTGAGATCTTTGTAGATTCTAGATATTAGCCCTTTGTCAGATATATAATTAGTGGATTTTTTCTTCCATTCTGTATGTTGTCTATTTACTCTGTTGATTATTTCCTTTGCTGTGCAGAAGCTTTTTAATTTAATGAGATCCAAAAAACTGCTCTTACCATAAGACCTGGAAATCACACTCTTGGGTATTATCCCAGTGATATGAAAACCTGTGCCCACACAGAAACCACACAATTGTTCATATCAGCTTTGTTTGTAATAGCCAATAGTGGAAATACCCAAAATTTCTCTAATAAGTGAATAAACATGCTGTGGAACATCTATACCATGGAACACTACTCATTAATGAAAAGCATCAAGTTATCAATATATAAAACTTGAATGAATCTCAAGGGCAGTTATGCTGAGAGAAAAAAGTCAACATCAAAAGGTTTGATTCTATTTCTATAAATAAATATATATGTATGAAATGTATAATTCTACTTATATAACATTCTTGAAATGACAAAATTATGGAGACAGAGAACAGATCAGTTGTTGCCGGAGTAACCTGTTCTGTGAACGAGTTTCAATGACACCTATATTTTTTATAATCCTCTCCTTCTCTTTTTTTAGATTCTCTGGCCAGTAGGGATTGGCAGCCAGAACCATGTAACATTTAACTAACTACATGAATTTTTGAGTTGTTTCCCAGAAATGGTGGAATTTCTGCAAGACAAAGGAGTTGAGATTCTGAAATCCCCTGTGCAGACTTCCTGATACTTCACCATCTCTTGCTAAATTGCCCCAGTGCACATAGCCCCTCATTAAAAGCCCCTACTTTCCATTAGAGGGGAGATAGATTTGTGGCTTCCCTGCCCATTCTCCCAGCTGATGTAAGTAGTAATAAAACCCTTTCTTCCTGGCAGTACTCATGGCCTCAGTAATTGCTGTGGTATGCAGCGAGTAACCAGACCTAGGCCGACCCTCCAGAGTTGGTAACACCAATGGTCAAGGCTTTAGGGTGAAGGGAAGAGTTTGGTGTGACTGTAAATGGGTCACATGGGGGAAACCTTTGTGCTGGTGGTAAGTCTGGGTCTTTACTGCATTGGCGTTTATACACATCCACACAAGTGATAAAACGTGAAACTGAACACAGACATGGTACCAATTTAACATTCCTGGTCCTGATAGAATTATGGATGATATAACCATAATAGGGACCTGAAAAAAAGTATATGAGAACTCTCTGTACCATCTTTGCAGCTTCCTAGGAATCAGTAATTATTTTAATATTAAAAAAAAAACAATGTAACGTCAAATATATTGAATTTTTGGTCCAACATTTTGGTTTTCTTTAAACCCATTTTCCTTCAATGTTGTCCAAGATTTTCTACCATCTTAATTCCTTCTGGCTGCAGTTTGTGTTTCTTGCTGGCATTTGATTTCTAAAACATCAGTATTGGATTTTTTTTCTGCATTAGTGATTATCAAATATGACTGCATCACCGCAAATTCCGAGGGAAGACTCGATTACACTCCTCCTCCCAGGTCCGCTCTCAGGTGCAGCTTCCTGGACACTCTTGGTTCTCCCCATCAAAGCCTTACTAGATGTGCATGGTGGCTGCCTTCCTAGCCAGGGTCAAGCAATCGTATCCTGTGTGAGGATAATGTTTGTCACTACGACTGGGAGACCTCTGACCCTTGATGGATGAGTGACGGGGCTGCTAAATGTCCTGCACTTACAATTGCTGGCCTTCACTTAATTCAACACAACGACAAGGTCACACAACAAAAATTATGATGCGTAAAATGTACCGGTTGACTAGAGAACCATCTGCTCGCTGTTTTCACCAATCTGAACACAGAATCTATGCCTTGCCTCTGAGATTCTTTCCAGCATTCTGGGACTGTTACAGCTTTGTGGATCTACCTCATCCTCTTGAAATAATGCCACCCACATTTATCATCCTGATTCCCACCATATTTCGTATTGATTTTTAAGGAGTGAGATAATTCAGTAACATCATGTTCCTTTCTAAGCTTTTTCCATGCTACAAATTCTTCCTTCACAGCAGTGTTTTGATTAAGGTGTAGGAGGGAATGCTCTTATAATTTACACTTCAATTCTCAGGTACCTTACAAATAAAGTATTCATATTGTGCTTTTCATTTTCAGCCTGCAGAGTTTATAATCTGGCCTTTTAGCTAATTAACTATGTATAACTGTCAGAAGCCAAGCGTTAAAATGCTTCATTAAAAATCATTCACATTACTAGTCTCATTTTATTAATGGGAACTCTCCATTTTGCAACTACAATGTACATACAAAAAGTGTTAACAATAAAATGATTCAAAAACTGTTCCTTGGTGGTTTACTTTCGGTAATTTAAATTTGCACAATTCTAAGTTCACATAATTGAAAAGTCATGTGTGACAATGTTAGCACATGTTGCTTTTTCTCTTATTCTCTTAAAGCGGCTGGTAATATATTTTTATACTTTGAATAATGCAGAGCATAGTGCTATGCACTGTGAGTACTGTTTTCACTTACTTGCTGATTCTCCAAGGCAGCACAACAGCGATGATTTCCCTCCCCTCCGACCCACCTCCCCGCTCAAAAGGTAAGAAGTTTCAGAGAGAGAAGAGGAATAGGCTTTGAGATTAATTGCATACCAGGGTGACTGCAGTCAATAATAATGTATCATATATTTCAAAATAACTAAGAGAGTAAATTTCAAATATCTCACCATAAAAAATGATAGCTAAGCAAAGTGATGGATATGTTCATTACCTGGATTTAATCATGTCCCATTGTATACATATATCAGAACATCATAGTTTGATATACTTTTGCCATCAAAATGTATACAACTATGATTGTCCATTTAAGAAAAGCAGTGATTTAATCAACATTTCCTGAGAAGAGGCATATTGACGTGTACTGAACAGCCCTCAGTAATGAAGAAATACGTTACCTGTCTTTCTCGACCCTCCTCCTCCGGTGCACGTTCCATACACTCTCTAAATGTGTCCTGTAATAGCTCCCTGCCCAAGGGAAGGGATCTCCCAACTGTTTTCCCTGTGATGGATTCCTGTGGTTGTGGGGCTGTGGGTAAAAATATAACAGAACCTGAGAAATAGGGCCTATTTAAATATTGTCAACTTTGTTACCACCCCCAGGTTATCTGTATGCAAAAAGAATGGCATTTTTAAATATCAGACAGAAAATTTAAAGAAAATTATAAAGAGGATTGGTGTAAAGATCCATTACCTTATTTGGGAACACCTTAAATACATGAAATAAATTCTATACGTGGTATAGCCTCCAGACCTAAAGAGTATACGTCCCACCTACACTTTTGTAATATTATCCTGCAATAACTAAAGAAGAAAATCACAAAAATATTTCCTTCACTGATTTACAGAGAACATTCAAAATGCCTAACAGCCTGCCTTTTATGAAACTAAAAAAGAGAGCAACACTGTATTTAGAGGGTAGTAATTTTCAACGTAGAGCGAACTGTCGGATATATTTATTCTTGTTCTAAACAGCGCTCCAGGTTTCTATGACAGCAAATATGCTGTAGTCACTGAGCATAAGCCCCTTCTGAGCTAGCACCAGCCCCAGTGAGCAATTCCAATGCTGAATTTAGTGAAGGTCACCAATTTTGAATAAATTCATTCTCTCCAAGATATTTTATGAACTATAATGCACATTGCTTCCTTTTGTTGGACAGTAAACCTTTGAAAACTTCATGAAAATGTCTAGCTTATAAGAAAGTCTGTATAAATCGTAAAGAATATGCTATGTATTCTCTAATTTACATTTAAAATACTTATGTGTTAGATTGTATAATGTTATGAATTTGTCAATTAACCGGTTTCAGGCTAAAATAACTCAATTCTATTCCACAATCCACAGTAGAGAGGTCAGCTGGTACTACATGAGATTGTGCATATTTTAGAGGATTCTAGCAAAGAAGGTACCAATGAACACTTACTACTTTGCTAAACCACAAACTGAACGTCAGATGCGGATCTTCACCAGTAAAATCAGTGGCTTGCTCAGTATCCTGACGTGCAAGAAATGAGCTTTCATTGCTCAGATCAGTGGTAGAAGTTCAAGGCTTAAGGACTCTGGAAACACACTCTACTTCTACATGATTGATAACAAAAATAAAGCAGAGGTAACAGTGCATACGTGCAACTATGTGCTTGACAAAACCGGTAGAAATTTACAGCATAAAGAGTGAAACTTAATGTACGAAAATTAAAAAAAATGTTATTCGTAATGTTGAGGAATGCCGGGAGGGAATGCAGAATGTCAAAAAAGTAGCGAATTGTATTACAATGTGTGACACAATCTCACCAAAGGTGGTGGGGGAAAGATACTGACCTGACGAACTTCGGACAAGAGTAGTCTATAAAACTATAGGCAACAAAACAAAACAAATAAACCCTCACAAAACCCAAAAACTATCCATAATCACTACACTATAGTTAATAAAGTTGTTTCCCATGGGGTCGGGAGTTAACTATTCCAATACCACTACACAGTTATGCATTATTTAATGACAAGAATACACGCTGAGAAATGTGTCATTAAGAAGCAATTTCATCCTTGTGTGAGCATTACAGAGTGTGCTTGCCCAAACCTAGATGGTGGAGCTTACTGCACACCTGGGCCACACACCTGCACAACACATTACTGCACTGCGTACTGTACGCAACTGTGACACAATGGTGAGTATTTGTGAATTTAAACATATAAAATGCATAGTAAAAATCTGTCATTGTAACCCCACGGGACCACCAGTACACACGTGGTCCATCGTTGGTGGCGCGTGACTGTACATGCATGCTGAAATGTAACAGTGAAATGAAGGGATGGTGATGGTGGGAGGCAAGTTTTTCACTGTTGGAGTGGGAGGTTACAGACAAGCAAGGGACAGGGACTGGAATTGCCCGGGCAGTATAAGACCGGTCCTGGATATATCAACAAGAACTCATGTAGACTGGTACAGACATGGTGGCTACCTATCAGAATGTTTATAGGCATATGTATACACACGAATTATAAATACAAGTACTTCCTTGCTCTGTCTGCTGGGAGGAACTAGAAGCAACAACATATCACACTTACCACACAGATCTTAGTTTCTAATATCATTCTCCAGTACAAGGAACTAAGGCTCTTTGGAGAAATGGCTTATTCTATAACTAGAAAGGGAATATACAAGGTGAGCCCTGGGCATCTTTATAGCATCCCAAGTAAGGAGGTGCTAAAAAAATGATGTATTATGTCAAAGGCATTCAGGAGCAACTGAAAGAGCTCCAAATGGCCAAAACTGGGACACTTTGAAATTTATAGTATTGGATCATAATACCAAGTATAATATAAATATTTATAAATCCAAACTGATATAAATAAATAATTGAATAAATAAATGAAGGAATAGAGAAGTATTCCTTATGCAGAAGAATTCCAAATAATTTGCTTCACTACAACAGAGGAGGACTATAGTTCCCCACTCCTCAGGTGTAGACTGCTCGTAGTCATCCCTTCCAAGAGTACGGCGTGGGAGTGGGGAAATAAACAGGAGTAACTCTGCGGTGGAGAAACGTGATGACCACTGTACCATTCAGGTGATAAGTTTAACAGCAACAGTGGTTAAGTCATGTTGATAGCATGTACCTTGATATTATAGGATGAAAATTGCACTTTGCCTCTGTGATCTTCATTTCAAAAATCCACAGTGCCAGTCTAATCATGAGAAAACCACTGGACAGATCCCAATTGAAGGACGTTCTACAAAATACCTGACCGGGACTCCTCAACACTGTCGAGCTCAGCAAGAATAAGAAAAGCTGAAAATACTGTCACAGTCTTAGTGAAATACTTGCTATCATAAGAAATGACACAGACAAACGATTTTCATGTAAGGTAAATAAAAGGCTCCTTTGCTGAGATGTTCCTATCGACAACTGATTTAGGACTTGTGCAGTCTATTGTCCTCTGTCTCTGGAATGAGACATTCTAGTTGATAGTTGTATATGGTGATAGTTGTATAAGTCAGAGTTGTATATGGTCCAGTTCACTCTATGAGAGTTTCATCATTTAATATTATTAAATAGTGTTTAATAGTATTCTTTGAATCACAATCCTTGACTATTAATTTCTACATATGTGACGAAATATTTGTTAGAATCCTTAAACATTTTTTTTTTATTTCAGCATATTAAGGGGGTACAGATGTTTAGGTTACGTATGTTTCCGTTGCCCCCCCTCCTTAAACATTTTATAAGTGATTATTGGAGAACAATTTGATGGGCAAATTAGGAAGGTACAGAGCTTCATCGGGAACAGATTTTATCAACATTCCCTTAGTTTTAAGCTATGTTTAGGCTACAGAAAAACCACTGCAATTTGCCTCTTAAAATAATGTATTTTCCATGTGATGAAAACTCTTCAAGATAAAACTTTTATGTGTTTTACTACCTTCAGGCAGAAACTTTAAACTTCAGGCAGAAATTTTAAAGTATTGATCTCACTCTTGCAGTTTTATTTTTGGAATAAGATATCCTTATGGGAAAGTTGTCTAACTGGTATTCTGTCTAAATATAGCAACCAGGATGGAAAAGAGTCTTCATAGAAATATAATCAACTATGTTATAAAAAAAAGACCCCAAAAGCTCACTTAAATTCTTTAACAGATTATTTTTTCTTCTTTTCATAAAACTTTATTACAATTAATTAACGTGCTTTAGACAGCTACTTTGTGAGAAGCGCTGTGATTATGTATATTATAATCTACTTCTTGATAAGTAATAAAATATACATTGAATAAAATTTGCAGCGTGGAAATAAAAATACAAGCCTGACCTCTTATCTACATGCTTTGGATTATATAATAGATTCAGCTGTTTAGATGAGAATTAAATGTCATTTGCATAATTATGTCCTGACTTATTATCTTTATTTTCTTACATATTGCAAAGGTTGCCTGTGAAAATCATGACTATTACATTTGTGTGACATAAAATTGATAAAAATTATATGAATTTTTTTCTTTTTAATTGTCATAGGAAGAACTATTTGGAGACTGAGTTTGCAAAATAAAATGTTGTATTTTATATTAGATTATTAACAAGAAAAACACCAGAAACTGGTAGGAAAGTGGATAACCAGGTGGACCCCTAGGAAATACAGTGAGCTTGTAAAAATTGTCTTATGTAGATTAGTGACCTGAAATGTTTCTTATGTTTGGAGGTTAAAATTGCTGTTAGAACACTTACTTTGTTCATATAAAAATTCACTTATTTTTATAGTTTTCAAAATTTACTTCAGTTAAACATTTGAAAATCTGAAGCTCTTCACGCCTGGCACTTACCATCAAAATGCAGCGTTGGTCGCAGCCTGGAGGGGGTTGGTGTAGCTGCGTGAGCGCGCTCGGGGGCATTTCATCCAGCTTGAGCCGCTGGTCCAACAGTGCGGCTCTGGGTTCCCGTGTTTAGTATAATCCTCCGGTAGCGAAGAACTCAGAATCTACCGTGCATAATGGCTGGAAAAGAACCGGTTTTTTCCAAATCCAATCAGTTCAGATTGACGAAAAGGAGTCCAATCCCTTTTGGGATTAGGATATCAAAGAAAAAGAAATGAGAAGAATTTTAGGGGCACATACCTCTAAAATTGCGGTGAGGTTGAGAATTTAGAGTTCAGGTCCGCATACCATCGCCTCACGTGCACTGCAGAAATCCCAGATCTGTCTCTACAACCCTGAGGATTCTGGTTCCCGTCCCCATCAAGTTTACCCCAGAGGTGGCGCGCGCTCTCTCGCTTCCTCTCTCCCTCCTTCTCCCTTTTCTCTTTCCCTCCCCATTCATCTCCGGGGTTGTTTTTCATGGCGTGAGTTTGAGCCGCTCCTGCTTGATTCTTCTCCAATCCTACATGATACGAAGGGGGGAACAGGCTTCTGTCCATGAGCCTCATGGAGAGTCACTTGGGTCCCCCAGGTTGCTCTTGCGTGGAATGATCGTCAGTTCTGATAGATTAACGTCCTTATTATAGGGCGCCAAAAAGAATTCTGGTGTAAGAGGAAAGATCAAGGGAAAAAATATGTTGTGAGTATCTGTGGTGCACTCAAAAGTTACTTATTTCTGATGCACCTAATGTCCCAAAGGAACACTTGAAGGTAAAATCTCATAGTGCCTGTGCCGAGGAGTCTCCCCTTGCAGAGCTCCCCCGGTGGCAGAGAAGCCAACCGTGGCCTGAGGAACAGGACAGATGCATTTCAATCCTGCCTTCAACACGAGCTAAAGTTCCTCATTAGGGGGAAAAAAAAAAAAACCACTCTGTGCAAACATGATTTAAGATTTTAAAAAAATCATTAAATCAAATTGACTATCTCTAACATTTGTCTTGAGTGATTTTTCTAACATAGTAAAGATGTAAAAGCCATCTTTTGTCACCTTAAAATTTACAAACTGAAGCAGTAAGATTGTTTGAGTCAATGTGTAACATTCCTTTGAAACCGTTAGGTAATCATGGTTGCCAGTGGCTTGTTAACCCATAATCTCATCTTATTAACATGTAAATTAAAGTGTGCTCTAAATTGCTTTAGCACCAAATTTCAGCAGGGGAGGAGGGAGGAGAGTCATGAAAGTCAGTCTGGAATCAGAAGTTCACATCAGTTTCCTCTGAACTTGACTGAACCTGGCACCAACAGGGCATGACCATTGTTTGCTTAATTCCCAGTAAAAGACAAATGGAAAATAAAACACAAAATCAAAATAGTTTTGTGTAGCATTTTTCAAACTGACCTGGTGGCATTCCTTTATGGTTAATATGGGGAAGAAAGTAGGGAAGAGATGAACAAGCTGAGGTTCCAACCACTTTCTTTTTTCTGCTGGTTACTTTATCTCGAAGATTTTTGTTGCCATATACATAGCATGTGCTGCATATATATAGACATTACATTGCGCAAATAGATCACCAAAAAAAAAAGGATGATTGGTTTCATTGCCCGAAAATCTATAACCACATCTTCCCTGTTGTCTTTCCAAAAGTGAGGGAATCATTTTAATATTTTCAAAATAAATAACCATGACTTACTTTCGAGTTTCGGTCTCCTGAGCAGAATTGTTGGAATGGGCTTCATGACCTTTTGAAAATTAATGGGAACTAGCTGGGCTGTCTCATAGGTCCTTTGCAGAAGGCTTAATGAAAGAATACTACAATGAAGGAAAACGAAGACATTTTTAAAAATTGCATTTTTTCTTCTAAGTGAAACTGATTATGAAAATTTTGGTATCAATACTAATTTCAAATTAAAATATATTCTAGATCAGGAATTTATGCATTTGGGTAATATGTATTAAGGTTAATGCATGCTCCCACAAATGACACAGACAAAAGCCAGATAAATTTACAAATTATATATTTGAAGGCCTGAATGAACTACAGAAGTTATGAAGACCAGAGAGACTAACATTCTAGGAACGGAAGAAACATTCCCAGATGAGCAGAGGAAACAGCTTTTGCTCCAATTCCAGGGCTGGGCTAAATGGTTAAGGATGAAGAGCTGGCAGAGGAAGAAGGCTGTTACTAGGAAAAAAAAATTAAAATACCAAACTTTCTGAGGCAGACGGAGTGTGGAGATTGGAGGCCAGCATCACGTGATTAATTCTCGCCACAAGACACCACTGCGGGAGGCTTCGGCGCTGGTCTGAGCACTCCCAGGAATTAGAGAGGAGCTCCTGTATTCTCAGGATGCTCAGAACAAACCTGACCACAAAATTGTCCTGAGACAAAACAGGGGAACCAGAGACGGGGATAACTGACAGTGAGGATCCACAGTCACTTCATCAACAGGAACTTAAAACCCTGCCTCCTGCCAGAAGAGGCGAGCCCAGGCTTGCAGCTCTTAGAAAAGGACACGGCTGCGGGACAGAGAAAGACCAGGCGTGCTGGTATTCTGCACCAGGGTGAGGAAGTTAGAGATTTAAGGCCAAAGGTAGCCAATACTGCACTCAGTATAACTGCAAATTAGAAGCTTTGTAGAATTGAAGCATAAAGAGCTCACTTAATATTTTCTGAAAGAAAGAACTGGTTCTTCTGTAGCCTTTGAAGGCTCAACAGACAAAAACCTGTGAAACTCGCAATGAGAAGCCCTAGAAAGCTGCAACTGAGAAGAATTAATAAAGACAGATTGATTTTCAGCAAACTGTCAGTATCCTGACCCAGCCCAAACCCTGACTGGTGGAGGTGATCGGCCTAAACCTGTTTTGAGAAGGAGGCGTAGCCTCCTAATGGAAGGTAATCACCTGAAGCATCTGTGATTTCACACAGTGTCCAGAATATAGTAAAAAAAACTTGTATTTATTAAATGAAGTATGATCCTGTAATCAATAGTAAGAGAAACAAAATGGAGAATGGGAGCAGAGCCACAGATGATTCAGATCTTAAAATTAGCAAACAAGAAATTAAAAAAATAGGTAAAAGAATGAAGAATTTATTTGCATAATTTGCATCTATAAAAATAGTTAAAATTCTGAAACTAAAAATATACAATATTGAAATTGATTTTGCTAATGGATAGTTTTAAAACAGATTGAACATATTCTAAACAAAGTAATTTAACTGGAAGATAGGAAAATGGAGAATACCGTTACTGAATCTTAAGTAGAAGAAATAATAATAAAATATAATAGAAATAATAGAAAGAATTATAAGAGTTATTAAGATCATGCTCAAAAGTCAAACATATTTGTAGTTGAAATTAGAAAATTTAGAAAATAGTGATAGAAATAAGATTTGTAGATGTGATTGATAATTTTCCAAAACATAAGAAAAATATCAACTTGCAGATTCAAGAACCTCAATAATCACCATCAAAATAAACACAAAAAATAACACTTCTTTGAATCAAAGACCAAGAGAAAAAGCAATTGTTTAAAACAAGGTACTTAAATGCTCACTGCGAGAGTCAATGTCTTTTCTCTAGGACCTTCAAAGGAGCACCAGTGAGACTTAGGGGTGACAAAATGACAGACAATAGAAAATGGAATGAAAAACATGAAAAGTTGAAAACAATGCCACTTTACAAGTCTATTCCAAGCAACAGTGTCCTCCAAAGTGAAGTTGACTTCAGGAAGCAAAACCGAAGCTATCAGTTGCTAACAGTTTTGCACTAAAAAAACGAATAAAGGGAGTTTATCAAGCAAGAGAAAAAAGTCCCAGATGGACAGAAGAAAAGGCATCATGAAATGGAGACACAAAGGCAGTGTGAGTGAGTATGAGGGACACTGATTGTACAAAACAAAAGCAGGGATGCTTTGTGTGGGTTAAAATTTGTGCAGAACTAAAATGTGTGGCAACAGCCCGGAGAGAGAGTAAATGGTGTAAGCAAGATTCAAGCAGAAGAGAGAATGTGGTAAAACTAGTAACTTGTATGAAACAATTGCAGGTCAAAAACAAATGTTGTCATGTCTAGATTAACCAATGAAAAAAGAAGAAAAGGATATATAACTAACAAAAAAGATAGAGTGAGAATAAAATACTAAATTAATATTGTATCTATACAAACAAGGAAAAAGGGGAACAAACAAGAATGTTAAAAGTCTTGGCAAAGTAGAAAGCAAAGAATTTTAAAAGTTAATAAATAAAGAGAGAGGAAAAGAGTTAAAATGATCTAAGATCCTAGCAGAATGGAGAAAATGGCAAGGTTAATAAGTTGCAATAAGTTATGGATCAAAGTTAAGTTATCCACTAAAAGAAGAGTAAAGAATGTATGACTACAAAGTTAATAAAGAATAAAAATGAAATAGTAAAAATAATGTCTCATCGGTACAAAAGAATTCAAGAATGGAACATAAAATAGATTTGTCAAATGTAAAGCAAATAATAAAGCTAAGTTTAAAAAACACTGGCATTTAATAATAATAAAGAGAACAATTCAACAGAAAGTCATGAAAACTTAAATAATATTCACTCAATAAGTTGACTTCAAAATTATGTTTATAAATTCACAAACCCAGAAGGCTAAATCCACAGGCATAGTGAGAGCTTTCACATAACTAATAGTCCATCAAACAACAGACAACATAAGTGAAAATATAGAAATTTTGAGTACCAAAATAAATAATTTAATTGATGTATTTAACACTTAATGGAGCTAAATTCACATTTTTAAAGTGCAAATGAGAAATTTACCACATCAAGAAATTTCTGTAAAGTTCAAAGAATCAGAAACATTCAATATATCATTTTTAGCACAATTAAATTAATAGCAAAATTAATAGTAAAACAGAAAAATACCAGGACTTAAACATTCTTCAATAAGTCACGATTCAAAAATAAAATTGACAGAATTTTAAAATATATTGACAGAATGATAATGACAATAAAATATATTTTTGTATTTCCTACAGTCTAGGAAATTTTAAACTTTGCACTTTAGGAAAAGAGTAAACCTGCGTATGAATGAATTAAACTTCTTTCCTGAAGAAAATAATTTTAAAAATGAAATAAAAGCTAAGGAAAGTAAAGTCAAGGAAGTATGCAACTGAGAAGACAATTCGGTGAAATACATTAACGTATATATACTATAATATATAACAATATACAGATACAGATATCAGAGATATTATAAAAGTAGACATAATAGAAAAAAAGAACAAAGTTAAAATATTTTCCTTGAAAAGAGTAGTAAAATTGATATTGTCCAGGACAACCATATCATAAATTTGAAAAACAAGTCTTAGTAAATTTCAAAAGACTGAGCACCTTATCTTATCAATATGAAATGAAGGTATTAGGTCATTAAATATGAAATGTCCAACTTTGAATCCAAAGTGTGGTTTATTATATCTCAAACAAGAAGCAGCACAATTAATCAAAGTATATGCCTAAACTATCAACACAGTTTTCTCATCTTAAGGGTAGCTTGTTTATGCCAGCAGCGAAGAAGCCCGGAGAGCAACTGACAACTAAGTTGCAAAAGGCGTTTTCCACAGCTTGCTGAGAATTGAACATTTTTCCTTGCAAGAAGTGGTCCAAAGCTGGAAGAAGTGGCAGTCAGTTGGTGCAAGGTCTGGTGAATATGGTGGATGACAGAGAGTTTCCAAGTGCAGCCTCTGTAGTTCAAGCAGCGTTGTTTATGCGACATGTGATCTAGCCTTGTCTTGCAAGAGGATTGGCCTGTCTCTGTTGATCAATCTCAGCTGGTTAACCACAAGTATCCTCATCATTTCATCTAATTGATTGCAGTAGACATCCGCTGTAATCGATTGACCAGGTTTCATGAAGCTGTAGTGAATAATACCACTCTGCACCACCAAACAGACACCAGTAGCTTTTTTTCATGACTATTCAGTTTTGGACTGTGTTTTGGCACTTTGTCTTTATCCAACCATTGTGCTAAATGCTTGTGATTGTCAAAAAGAATCCATTTTTCATTACATATAACAATACAGTGTAGAAATGGTTCACCTTTATATTCATGACAGCAAAGAAAGGCAAGCTCCAAGACGATTTCTCTTCTGACTCTTGTCTAATTCATGCGGAACCCATCTATCCAGCTTCTTTACTTTGCTAATTTGCTTCAAATGGCCCAGGATTGTTGGAAAAGTAACATCGACCCTTGCTGCTAATTCACAGGTAGGTTGAGATGGATTTGCTTCCATTACAGCTTTCAGCTCATCATTTTTGACCTTGGTCTCAAGTGACATACATGGCTCATTTTCAAGATGAAAATCACCAGAACAGAATTTCTCAAATCATCGCCGTACAGTGCATTCATTGGCCACATCCTTCCCAAACACTTTGTTGATATTTCAAGCTATCTGTGCTGCGTTGGTTGCACAACGGAACTCATATTTGAAAATAACGATAATTTTGACTTATCTATGGTTTCACAAAAATTGCTCTAAAAAAACGTGAAAGATAATCATAACCCACAATGTGCATTTAAAAGACTGAGGATGTGCCTTCACAATAAACATAAAACAAGAAGTGCCAAAGTGAAATGTCAGAGATATCAACTGTCAAACTTAGCACTTAAGGAAATAAGACATTTCATACTTAATAACCAATTGCACTCATTCACAAAGGAATATTGAAAAATTCACAAACGTTTGAAAATTATACAACACATTTTAAACAAGCAATGGATCAAACAAAAAAACTCCAACAGGAATTAGAAACTGTTTGGAGATGAATGGAAATGTAAACACAAAATGTCAAAACTTAGGGATACAGTAAAAGCAATAGTGTTCAGAGGGAAATTTATAGCAGTAAATGGCTGTATTTTAAAAAGAAAGGAAGAGAAATCTGAAATCAATAACCTAACTTTACATCTTAAGGAGCTAAAACTTTTTAAAAAAATTCAGGCTAAACCCAAACCTAGAGGAAAAAAAGGAAACAATATAGACTAGCTCAAAGATAAACAAAATAGAAGAAAGAAAATCAATAAAGAGGATTAATGAAACCAAAAATTGGTTCCTTGAAAATATTAGCAAAATTATAAACTTTATCTTGACTGACAAGAAAAATAAAAGAGAGAAGACTCAAATAACTAAAATCAGATATGGAAGGGGGACATTACAACTGACCTTCAGAAATGAATATATATATATATACACACACACATATATATATGCATATATATATATATAAAATAACACTGTTAAAAATGTATGCATCAAATTAGATAGCCAAAATGAGATGGAAAAATATTTAGAGATACATAAATTACAAAATAGATTCAAGAAGAAATAGAATGGGAACAGACCTGTAACATGTGAGAAGATTAAACAGTAATAAAAAATACTCAACAAAGGAAAATTCAGGACCAGATGGCTTCACTAGTGAATTCTACCCAAATATTTATGTAAAAATTAACACATCTTTCTCAAAATCTTCCAAAAAATACAAAAAGAGGGAACACTTCCTAACTCAATCTATAATCTATACCTACCTGGACAATGACATCAAAAGAAAAAAAAAAAATCAGACCAATATACCTTAAAAATACAGATGCAAAAATTCTCAACAAAATACTAGCAAAGTGAATACAATAGCATATTAAAATGATTATTAACTATGACCAGGTAGAATTTATTATAGGAATGCATAAGAAAATCAATCACTGCAATGCACCATATTTATAGAACAAAGGGGAAAAAAAAAGCATACATCATCTCAATTAACTCAGAAAAGTCACTTAACAAAATCCTTCATGTTAAAAACTGTCAAAAAAAAAAAATATCTGAGACTGGAAGGGAATTATCTCAACATGATAAATGACATTTATAGAAAACCACAGCTAACTTCACACTTGATGGTGAAAGTCTGAAAACTTTGCCCTATGATCAGGAACACAACAAAGAGGCCCACTTTCACTAATGCTATTCAGCATTTTACTGGAAGTTCTAGCCAGAGCAATTGAACAGGGAAAAAAAAATGAATGTATAAAAGTAATCAAATTGGAAAGGAAGACATAAAACATCTCTATTCACAGATGAATGATCCTACATACAGAAAATCCCAAAGATTCCACAAGAAAACTGCTAGAGCTAATAAACAAATTCAGCAATGTTTCAGAGTACAAAATTAACATGCAGAAACAATTATGTTTCTGTTCAACTGTGGTGAACAGTCTGAAAAAGAAATTAAGAAAGTAATTACATTTATAATAACATCTAGAAGAATGAAATACCTAGAAATACATCTCTCCAAGGAGGTAAAAGAAATATACATTAAAAACTAAACTATAGGCC